>PVLC010043132.1:0-12633 GCA_004027655.1 Graphiurus murinus | reverse complement strand
GACGCACCTGGGGTCTCTTCACTGCTCCCCACTGTCAGACCAATTCCTACTTTACTCACTTGAGTTAGTTGCTTGGCCCCTGGGGTTTTTGAGGACGCAGTTTCTAGTCCATGGGCATAGTATGAAGGGCAAGCTGATTGCTTGGGCAGAAATTCAAGCAGCAGTTGACTCACTCTAACCATGAAGCTAAACTCTAAAAGCTGTGTTCAAAGGAGTTTGTGCAGACAAGGATAATGAACCACTTTAGATCCACCTGATGTGTTGGCTGGTAGCCAGAGACCCATAATCCAGTCCTCAGGCTATTGCTATGAGATAGGACCTATAGTTTAATACATCTCCCTACTCAGAATAGTCTAACTTCTTTTATTTATTTATTTATTTTTGTCTAACTTCTTTTAGACCCAGTCTTATGGGAACACAACTTACAATCTCAAATTTTGCAGAACTAACTTGACTCCAGAAGATTTTTGCTTTTTTTTTTTTTTTTTGGACTAGATATTTTATCTGTTTTATAATGCCACTTATGTAATATGATGAATATCTTCCTGCTCCTAGTAAAATTCATTTATTGAGTTTTTATCCACAGAGCATTACTGAGCTAAATCTCCTAGCATTTCATTGCCTATATCTCTTGCTAGGGACACACAGGGGAGGAGGGGCTCTTCAGTAGAAGTAGTTACAACAGAAATCCATTTCTTTGGCTTTTGCTATTAAAGTCCAGATTATGCAGAGCTGAGAACAGCCTTGAACTATAGAGATATGCAGTCCTTCAACATGCGAGACTAATCTATTATTTGCAACTGGACTGACAGTAGATAGTGAATAATTAAGAAAACACTGACTTAGCAGTGTTCCTACAGATGTATTTTCTCTGGGATTAGCTGTTCTCACAAAATTTTTCCCATGCCATTCTCAACTTAAAAAAAAAAAAGTGTGAGATTTCTGCATATAGCAAGGAGATATAATTTCATGGGTACCATTCTCATGATGAACAAAATCATATTTCCTTCATACTTTTGACTTCTTTAAACACATTCCAATATGATAAAGTCAGGATTTCTTTGAACAACAACAACAACGACAACAAATATATATATATGTATATATGTATGTATATATGTATATATATATATTCCTTAAAGAAAAAAAAAATTTGATTGAACCCAGGGGCATTCTAGCTCCGAGCTACATCCTCAATCCTTTCTATTTTTGTTTTGAAACAGGATATCACTAGGTTGTTGTGAGTCTCTCTTATGTTGCTGTGACTGTCCTCAAACCTGTGATCCTCCTGTCTCAGCCTCCCAAGTAGGGGGATTACAGGTGTGTACCACCATACCTGACTCATACGCTCACTTTTTAGTGGGTCAATCCTGTGATGTCTTTGAGTAGTAAATTGATTTAATTTTCCAAGAATGATCTAGGCAAAGTGACTTATTAAATGGAAAATTGACCATACACAATAGCAATTCTCTAGTTATATATGAAGCCATCACTTAAAACCTCAACCAAAGTAGATTCTACCAGAAGAGGGCTGTGGCTGGCAACAGAATGGATGATAATTTACTGTAAAGCCACCTCCTTTAGCATGACAACGCTAAAGGTGTACAGGATCCTGAAGTGCTCACTTGAAGAGTGATTCAATAGCATCTCTTCAAAGGGACATCTCGCTGTGTTTTAGCTGCCCATTTAGACAACTGAACAGAGCAATCCCACCTGTTTCACTGATAAGACCTGGGAAGAAATTATTTTAATTTCGTAAAGCAAATACAATTACTTTGGTTCTCTTATTTGAAATCAGAAAGAGCTGCATGGTAGAGGTATCAGGATTCTCTAAAGACTGCCTCCAGATTTTTCTGTTAACTCACTGTGATGCTTACCTAAGATCCTGGAGATGAGGCAGCAATTGAGCAACAGGCAGGCTGGAGAAAGGAAATGCTGATCAGCAAGCCCTCCCATCCCTGACATCTGTTGGTTCTCATGAATAATGAATTTCATTCCTATAAATTACTTTGCAATAGTTATAAAGTCATAGTGTAATTAGTTATGATAAATAGGTATATCTGAAGATACCGAATCTCAATCAATCTTCGTTTTTTGAATTGTTGCTTCTTCTTAGAGAAAATGGCTATGGCTATTAACTGCTGGTAAAATGAGATTGGCTAAGCAGAGACTGACAAAGAAATGATTTACAAAATGCATATCCTATTCATGTGGGCCATAAAGCTAGTAGGTGCTTTTTTTTCATTCATTTCTCTTAACAACAAAATAATCTCGAGCCATAACATAAATTCTTGTGTTTGAAATTCTCACTGAAAATACCAGAATTAATCTTAAAATAAGTTAGTTGGCTTTTATAATCTCTTCATTATATTTTTTTCACTCTTTAAGGTACAAATCACTTACGGGCTCTGTTCTTCACTGATGTAGCACATATTTAACAATCTCCTAATGGATCTCTGTTACCACAGAGAGATCAGAGGAGATGAGGAACTAATGGGACATGATTTCAGCTCCTGGGTAACTTGTGTTCCAGCGAAGGTAGTGAAATGCACCAATGAAGAATTTACATAGCAATATTAGAGTGTTTGACAAAAGAGAAGAAAGAGTGTCACGGTGACTGTGAGATAAGCTATCCTTGTAATAGCATTGAGGGAAGCATCTTCAAGAAGTGTGACGTAAGTCTAAGAAAGGTAGCAATAAAATAGAAAGAGTGGATAAAGAGCATAGTAGCTGACTGTTCCTCTAGAACCAGTCTGATTGGGGAAGTAATTTAACATCTCCAAGCACTGGTTTATGCCCCAAGAATGGGCATAATAATAATTACTAGCTGCCAGCTTGATGGTGAAAGCCTATGATTCCAGTGCTTGGGAGGCTGAGAGAGGAAGATCACAAATTCAAGGCCAGACTCAGCAATTTAGCGAGACTGTTTCAAAATAAAAAATAAAAGGGCTGGGTGCAGGTCAGAGGTAGAATGTTCCTGGGTTCAATTCCCAGTACTGGAAAAAACAAAAATGATAATTAAAACAAAAGAAATAAAATAAAAACATTGGACATGGTGGTGCAGAGCCTATAATCCCAGTACAGGAGCATTGCAGGTTCAAGGCCAGGTTCAGCAACTTGGTCAGACCCTCAGCAATGTAGAGAGACTCTGTTTTAAAAGAAAAAGTGAAAAGTCTGAAGGTGTAGCTCAGAGGTGGAATGCCCCTGGGTTCAATCCCTAGTCTCGCCCCCCCCCCCCAAAAAAAAAACCCACCAAAAAACAGAGTTAACTATCTCACGAATCTGTTCTGAGAACAGTGACATAACAAACATGATTAGCCTAATGTCTGTGCCACACTGACAATTATTAGATTGCTAATGCTATTTTCCCTAGCTTTAGCAATCGTTCCAAACTATCCTCAATTTCTAAAATAATTTACAATGCTTATTGAAAATAACTACCATATGAAATATAATTAGATGTGTTAAGTTTTCTTTTCCCAATTGTAATAAAATGCCTGCTTGGACCTTTTTCTGCTTCTTGTCTCTATGAATTTTTATAAGTTGAACTCCTAGAAGGGCCTCTTTATGAATCATTATGAGAGGAAGCATTTTAATTTGGGTGCATACTTGATTTGACAGCTACTGAGTTTGGCTGGGCCCCAGTTTTACAGATTGATACATTAACAGCCTCTCAGCGCTTCTGTGTCTCCCCCACCAATCTCAGTTGGTCCCCCCCCCCCCCCCCCCCCCCCGAGATTTGCAGGCCCATGATGTAGCAATTTTCCAAACTTATGGCAACTTTCTAACACAAATCACTTTCCCCAGGGGCTAGTAACTGCCTTAGTTGTTACGTGAAGAATCCTTTACTGCCATCACCTTTCTGAAAGGACAGAGGGCAAAGTAGTTAGTCTGGGACCCAGGCAGCATGCTGAGCTCTTCCTCTCCCTCTTTCTCCTGTCTCCCAGGGGTTTTGGTCAGGTGGGTAGTTTGAGGTCTTGTGGGGAGCAAAGTGGACTAGAGATGCACCGAGGAATGGGAGGGTGATTTTGACTATGCTAGCATCTTTTACAGGTATTATTTTTTGCTTCATTCTCTCCCCCTCACAAGACACAGGTGAAACCCTCACCTTGACCTATTGGCTGTAGACATGATTCTAACAGCGTGACAACACCGACTCTCAGCTTGAGCTCCTTTGTCTCCGATTGCCCCATCAGCTCCAGACAGGAGCCTGCAGACCTGCCCCAGGAGACTCCCTTCTGAGACTCAGCTGAGCCACTTGTTGGGCATATGGATTCTGAAGCCCCTTCCTTGGAGATTCGCAGTCCACCTTTCTGAAGCAGAGCCCGGGGATCTGACTGTTGTATAGACTTCTGTGGGTGATTCTTAGGAACTGGAAACTTTGGATAGCACTGTTTTAGTCTCCCTGGGAGTCTCCATTGCATGCTGCCATTGGGTTCTTACAGGTGAGCACTGCGTGTGTGTGTGTGTGTGTGTGTGTGTGTGTGTGTGTGTGTTGGGGGAGGAGCACAGACAATCCCAACATGCTCCTGAGAGAAGCCTTGGATGCAGCGGAAGGTGAGCAGCTGGCATTGGCTCTGCAGGTAGCAAGTGGGCACTGATCCCGCCCAAGCTTCCCTTGCTCCCTTGTTCTTACACTGAACCAGTGTGTCCAAGTGTTAGGCAGCTATGTAGGCTCTAGCAGATAGGGTTGGCTGGGACCGACTGGGAGTTTACTGGGTGTCTTGCTCACCTTGACCCCCCTCCCTTGTGGGAAGGGGGTGGAGAAACAATGTAGGATCACTAAGTTGCAATGTATTAAGGGTGGGCAATCACCCCCAAATGTCCAGGGGTGTCCAGAGGGACTATAAAACCCAGCATGTGGAAGAGTCCAGGCTGCTTTCCATACCTAGAAATGGGTCTCTCCAGACCCCATGTCTGGAGGAAACCCCATTGCCCCAGGCCACCTTTCCATTCCCGGGAATGGCCTGTACCAGACCCTTTCTCCTGGAGTGCGGCCCTTCCCCTCTCTCCACGGCCTTTCTCATATGGTACCTTCACAGGGTGTCTAAATTAACCTCCCGCATTCCCTATTTGTGCCTTCTGTTTGAATGCTTTCCATGCAGGTAAGCAAGGGCTGAGGTTGTACAGAATAGTTTTAAAATCTCTCACCCGGTAACACCAGCTTGCTAGCTTCCCTGATGCTGGACCACAGCTCTGATAGAGTCAGAAGCCTCAAGTGTTTCTGAAAGAGCTTAATCCCCAGCCTGGTTCTCAGGCACTTAAACCATTTGAGACAGAAAGTTCCTTAGTCCATCCCTACAGTCTGCAAAGAAAGATGCTTCCAATTTCCATTGTTCTTGTAATCAAGCACCTGGACAATTTTGTGTCAACACTGAAAACCTTTTGGAGACTATCTGAGAGGGAGGAAGAAGGGATCATCAAGTATTTGTTGAGAAAAAAGAAGAGCATTAATCAATGCAATAGGTATTTTTTCTTAATGTTGCTTAGGCCTTCTCTGAAGATTTATAAACATCTTTTTTTTTTTTTTTTTTTTTGCGGTACTGGGGATGGAACCCAGGGGCATTCTACCTCCTCGCTACACCCCCAGTCCTTTTTTTTTTTTTAATTCTTTATTTTGAAACAGGGTCTCACTAAGTTGCAGAGGGTCTCACTAAGTTGCAGAGGGCCTCACTAAGTAGCTGAGGCTGGCCGAGAACCCAGATCCTGTCTTAGCCTCCCAAGTACTGGGATTACAAGTGTGCTCCACCACACCCGGTTTATAAACATCTTTTTTTAAAAAAATTTTTTGTACTGGGGATTGAACCCAGGGGCATTCTACCTCTGAATTACACCCCCAGCCCTTTTTATTGATTTATTTAGAAACAGGATCTAAGTTACTGAGACTAGCCTCAAACCTGTGATCTTTCTCTTTCAGCCTCTCACATACTGGGATTACAGGCATGCACCACCAAGCCATCTCAGAGTAAAATCTTTATTTAAAGTCCCACTGTTGTCCTAAGAATAAGTTATCTTTTTAATATGTTATACAATTTCCATAATAAAATACAAAATGTTTTATCTAAAAATTTTTCTACTTAGTGCCTTTAGTAATATTGGTAGAAGATTGATAGAATAAAAATGTTCTCTTGAACTTTCTTATCAGTTATCTGACCCTTATCTGTCCTGAATATCTTCAGGAAAAGGAAACATATTTTCTATTACATGTGCAATATGCCTTCATAGATAGATAGTCTTCATGCCCAGGAATACATTTTGTCCTTGCTGATAGTAAGTTGGCTGAGTCATCCTATAAGTTAACTCCCATTCTGCATTTAAAATGGCATGAACTATAAGGCTGTATGATTTTTTTTAAATGAAAAAATTCAGATACTTGAAGCCCTGCTGGTTAGATAGTGGCACATCCATGATAATTTCCTGTCTTGACATTGTACTGTGGTTATGTAAGATGCTAACATTTGTGGAATATGGGTGAGGTAGATACAGAAATTCTTTGTGCTAGGCTGAGCGTGGTGGCACACACTTGTAATCCCAGTTCACCACCAGCCTCAGCTACTTAGTGAGACCCTCTGCAACTTAGTGAGACCCTATTTCAAAAATAAAGAATAAAAAATGGGGCTAGGGGGGGGAGCTTGGAGGTAGAATGCCCCTGAGTTTAATCCCCAGTGCTGAAAAAAAAATTCTTTGTGCTATTCCTATAATTTTTTGTGTGGCTGAAAATTTCAAAATAAATGATTAAAATTGAGTACTTTAAAATTTAGGTATAGTTGAATGTGGTGGCACATGCCTGTAATCCCAGTACTTGAGAGACTGAGACAGAAGGATCATAGGTTCGCAACCAGCCTCAGCAACTTAGTGAGACCCTGTTTCAAAATAAAATAAAATAGGGCTGGGGGACTAGCTCAGAGGTAGTTTGTGAGTTTGCCGTATTGTGTCTTAATCAAACAACTTCTATAGAGCAGGGATACCCTGGTCAATCTTGTTTATCCACATTCTCTTGTATACTTTTTTTTTTTTAAAGTCTATTGAGCTATAATTGAAATGCAATTAGCAGTACACATTTAACATTGGATAACTGATACATTTAGACATGTGCATATACCTGTGAAACCATCACCACAAAGTTAATGAAGTTTTCTATGTCCCCAATCACTTAGCTGCTTTCTATTACTATAGATCAGTGCACATTTTCTATAACTTTTTGTAAGTGGAATCAGACAATATTTGTTCTTTTCTGGCCCGGCTTCTTCACTCAGCATAATTATTTTGAGAATCGTGCATGTTGTTTCAGCATGTCAATAGTTCATTCCTTTTTATTGCCAAGTAATATTCCATTGTACGCAGGTCTCACCATTTGCTTATCCACTCATGTGTTGACGGACATTTGGGTTGTTTCTAGATGTTTGCTGTCATAAACAAAGCTGCTAAGAACATTCTTGTATAAGTCTTTGTATGGGCATATGCTTTGATTTCTCTAGCATAAACACATAGGGGAGGGATGGCTGAGTTAGTATGGCAGGTTTATGTTTAACTTTCTAAGAACTGACAAATGATTTTCCAAAGCTGTGTGCCACTCCGAACATTTAAAATATTTTTAGATACCCATTTTTGCGAGGTAAATGACAAGAATGGAAAATAGGCTGGATTAAATACCGCGACGAGATAAGGTTTTTAAGGAAAAATTATGCCTCGTCAGCTACATCTTCCGTCAAGTAATAGGGATGGATTCCTTTTGTGTCTGCCTTGCTAAATGACAGACTTGGGGTATTCAACAGCGGGAGGACACATGCCAAACAGAGACGCATTCACCGACCGGAGAGCAGCTGTCTTGGATGAGCCAGCAGGCCCGCGATAGCGCCGCGGCCCGAGCAGGGTGGCCCCGCGCCAGGAGCACGAGCACGGCGATCTCATTCATTTTAATGCGCTTGGCTACGGCTGCTAGCATGTCATCTGACTGGGATGAAGCTTCCAACATTCATTACCCCCTTGGGAAATCAATTTCAGATAGACCGCTGATGGCGCTGGGTGTGCGTGTGCATGTAAGTATCCTCACCCGCACGTACGTTCGACACAGGGTTACACTTATAAACCCAGACAGCGTCTCCTCCTCCGGCAGGAACGCAGGTCTTAGGGGTTGTCTGAGTCGTGACGCTGTGAGCACCTTCTCACTTGTAACTTACTAACTCCGTGTTAGTAAGTTATGCACGGATCCGGCAGGCTTCCGGACACAGAACTAGGCCGAGTCAGGGCTTAGTGGACAGACTCTGGTCTGGAGCAATCGGGAAACATTTAGGGATCTAGTCATCTCTGGGGGTACGCACAGGCCGGCATGCATGACAGGGAGGTGCCCGTGTGGAAGGTGCTTTCCTGGGTACCAATGCTGATTACTTAAGTTTCTTGTACTGTCTCCACTCAATTCAAACCAAGAAGAAATTTTCCTCTAAAGAGGGTCCTTAGCTGGGAGTAGTGGCACAGGCCTGTATTCCTAGTACTTGGGAGTGCTGAGACAGATCACAGGTTGGAGGAGAGCCTCATTAACTTAATGAGATCCTCAGCAACTTAGGGAGACCTTGTTTCAAAAATAAAAAGGGCTAGGAGTGTAGAATGCTCCCTGGATTCAATCTCCAGTACCAAAAACAAACAAACAAACAAAGCAACAAAATCCCCAAAACAGAACAAAAAACAAAAGCAAAGAGTCCTTTGTGGAGTTACTAATTTGCTACATTTAATTCTGCCGCCTCACTGTCTCCCATACTGTGTCATAAAATGAAGTACATTGCTAAAAACCCTGATGTACAACACATTAGGGCATCCAAACTAGATAGAGATTTGATAAATTATTGGTAATTTATAGCTTAGCACAGGATTAAAATTAACTTACTCTTTGGGTGCGGGCCCTCCATGGTTTTCTTTCCTCCCTGCAGGGTTCATCGTTGGCCTCAATTTCTAAGGCCTGTTCATTTTTCTCTAAAATGAGGTTGATATCTACCACTACTTAAGGTACTTTATGAAGATCAGGTGGGGTCATCTGTGCACAATTACTGTAAACAATAAAGTCCTTTTAATGCGCGTGGTGGGAATGGCCAATAATCACAGTAGTCCTGCCAGGCTCAGGTTGAATCCTGGCTGGTACTACCTGTGACCAGAACTTAATTCTTAACTCTTGTAGTTTCTGTTTCCTTGTCTATATTATCAAGATAATGAGCTAGAAGCCAGACACTGTGGCACACATTTGTAATCCTAGTACCTGGGAGGCTGAAACAGGAGGATTGCAAGTTGGAGGCTGGTGTGCTGAAACTTAGCAAGACCCTGTTTCAAAATAAAAAAATACAAAGGGCCAGGGGCATAGTTCAGTGAGAAAATGCCCCTGGGTTCATTCCCCAGTACCACAAATAAATAAATAAAATAAAATAAAAAATAGAAAAGAGAGAGAAAAAAGAAGTCTTGTAGGGAGTAAATAGACTTGCGTAAAAATCATATTGAATCAAAGATTAGTATAATTAGAAAATTTGAATATCAAGACTTCCTGGAATCTCCATTCTGCCCAAAGCTGAGGATCTAATTCATTCTGCCTTGCTTTTCTGATAATTTTCAGATCTAGAATATAATAAAAGCAATCAAGAGATATATTACTTTGTATATGGTTTTGAACTAAAAACAATTGGAATGTGAAAATAATTTTTCTCATCTCAGATACAAGATAGTCATGGAAAAAAATGCTAGAAGTGGTCTGATATGAACTTCAGAAGTCAAAGCCTGACTTTCCCATTGCTCGTGCCTGGTTGCAACTGACTCTCATCCCTTCTCCTCCTATCTCCATGCCTGAGCCTTGTTCCCCAGTCATTGGAAGAAAACAGAAGTTCCCTAGGACTCACACCTTCAGGGCCCTACCCTTCTACCTTCCCTCGTTCATGGGCACCCACTCTCTCTTCTCTGACTTCTTCTCCTGAACTGTATCACCACCACCACCACCACCATCATCATCATCATCATCATCATGCGTTTCATTCTGTCATATGTGACCTCAGGCTTCAGGACAATCCTCAGTTCTCTTGCATAGACACCTGGTTTCTTCCATTATAAAACTGCTGTCCCTGGCCCTGCACCCCTGCCGCCTGCTCCTCTCCCTGTCACAACTGAAATTCTTCTAAGGTGAGTCTGTGCACCCGGGTCCCCTTCCTATCCTCACCAGCCTGAGCTGCATCTGGCCTCTGCATCTGCATCTCAGACAAAGGTTTGTTTTCAGTGGCTTAGGTCACTCTCTAGCTGTTGACGCTGTGGCTCCACCCTCCTCTCTTGCAAACTCCTCCCTCCCTCTGCCACACCCCTGGTCATTGGTTTTCTTCCTACTTCTGGGACAATTATTTCACAGTGTTCTTCATGGACAATTCTCTCTCTGCTGAGACTTCTAGGTTGGGTGTGCCAGGATTCTTTCTGTCCCTTGCCTTGCTGTTGTTCTTAATTTAGTCATATCCATTGACAAATCTCATTCACCCAGGACTGGATGAGTAATTTGTAAGCCTAGTACAAAATGAAGATGCAGAGTCCATTTTTTAAGTATTGTTTTACTTTTTTTATTGGTGCATTGTAATCACACATCATAATGCGACTCAGAGTGATGTAGCATTTGTTGTGTGTTTCCCCTAGGTCCCACCCTGCTCCCTCCCTCTCCCCACACAAAATATTATCACTGCTATCGCAAACTTCATATATGACCAAATTTATTTATTATTGAGTAGTTTCTGTCATCAGATCTCCCCTTTCTCCTCCCCACTGCCCTCTCCGGGTCCCCCTCCCCCATTCCACTAGTGCTTCCCCTCATTATCTGAGGTCCTCTTTTTTTTTTGTTTCCCAGTTTCTCTCTAGCTTCCACATATGACGCTTCACTTTCTGTGGCTGGTTAATCTCACTTAGCATAATATTCTTCAGTTCCACTCATTTTCCTGCAAATGACATAATTGTGTTCTTTCTTATGGTGGAGTAAAATTCCATTGTGTGTACATACACCATAATTTCATCATCCACTCATTTGTTGACAGACTTCTTTCTTTCTTTTTTTGGTGGTACTGGGGATACCTAGGCTGGTTCCATAGTTTGGCTGTTGTGAATTGTGCAGCTATAAACATGAATATGCAGCTATAAACATGCATGTATCCCTATGGTGTTCTGACTGAGATAAATGTGGAGTTTCTCAAAACATTGTTCAACAATTTTTAAGAATTTCAGGATGGCAACAGTAGATCTTTAAATCAAATACAGTCCCTCTATAACTGCACAAGGCACATGTTCATGAAGCTTGTGTTATATTCAACTCCAGGTCTTTAGGGAAAGTGTTGTCCAGGTCCACATTTCTAGCCCAGACTGCTCCTGAGCTCAGACCTTGAACAATATTCCAGGCACTGAGTTGACTTCAATCCTTATTGCTTTTGGTAGATTTTGTTTAAATTTGGGTGTTTTCACTACTAGCTGTATGACATTAGGCAAAGTACTCAATTTCTCTGAGTTTCAGTGTCTTGATGTAAAGTCTAAAGACCAGGGGAAGTTTGTGTGAGTATCAGGCTGGTACGTCAATAATAGATGTTGATAATTGTAGCCTATAAATAATTATAAACTTTCCTCATTCATAAAATATAAAGAGTCTCAAAGCAGGCAGGTTGGTAGTTGTTGCCACACCAATGTTTGCTGTTTATTCAGTAGTTTGAAAGTCATGCAGTTAGAACAAACAGGTAGTAATACCTGCGAGGAGTTTTGCACCAAAGGGGTTATTTTTTAAAATATACAATATTGCATTTCAATGTAAGATCAAAGGTCTATCAGAGAGGAAGCCCAGGAGCAGGATCCCTCAGTCTGGTTCTGTTTTGAGCTGATTAGGGGCTCTGATCTCATTTCTTTCTTTCTTCTTCTTCTTCTTTTTTTTGGTGGTACAGGGGATGGAACCTAGGGGTGTTCTACCTCCAAGCTACACCCCCAGCCCTATTTTATTTTATTTTGAAACAAGGTCTCACTGAGTTGCAGAGGGCCTCACTAAGTTGCTAAGGCTGGCTGTGAACCCACAATCCTCCTGTCTCAGCCTCCCAAGTACTGAATTACAAGTGTGTGCCACCATACCCCACTGACATACCAATTCTAAAATGCACCTTTCAAAGACTGACTTTTGATGTATACTTTTTACTCAAAATGAAATAAATTCTTAGGGAGATGGGTAAGGGACACTGTTTTGCTCCTGCTTTGAGTTAGTTGATACCACAGTACTACCTACAAAATAACAATAAACATTTGTTAGTAAATCCATAATTCAAAGTCACAAGAATATTTCAGAAGAGCATAATGGCTTCATGGAGTATCAAAGATGGGCAAAATGATTTGCCCTCTGATCTCATTTCAACAACAGAAATTGGATTGACATAGCAAAGCCAGAATGTGAGCCCCAGGCTTGGGCTACACACATCCATGAAGAGACTGCTTCCTTGGTGAGTGATGGGTGCATTTCCAACTTTCTACTGGACATCACAGTCAAGATGTTCTGTTGGAGCTTGGAACTCACCATACCCCATTCAGAACTCAGTAGTTCCCTTCTTCTTGAAACCTGCTTCTTTTCTTTAATCTCCCATGTCAGTTAATGGTACCACTGAC
>PVLC010043131.1:0-12672 GCA_004027655.1 Graphiurus murinus | reverse complement strand
GTACTGGGGATTGAACTCAGGGGCATTCTACCTCCGAGCTACGCCCCCAGCCCTATTTTTTATTCTTTATTTTGAAACCGAGTCTCACTAAGTTGCGGAGTGCCTCACTAGGTAGCTGAGGCTGGCCGCGAACCCAGATCCTCCGGTCTCAGCCTCCCGAATGCTGGGATTACAAGCGTGCGCCACCACGCCCGGCTCAACAAGTACTAATTTAATTTGTATCCTAAAATATATCACTCTCTTCCTCTCTATATCTCTTCTCTTCCTCTCCCACCCTCCCCCCAAGAGATTCTGCTTCTACAGTTAATTGTGAAACAATTCTATTCTGTAATCTATAAACCATGAAATAAAAAAGATTAGTACCCACTGATAGTTTATAATCTCTGCTGTCCTGAATAGAAATCCCTCTGGAAAGTTAAAATTTTATATATATATATATTCATATATATATATATATATATGAATGTATATATGGATGTGTGTGTGTATATATATATATATATATATATATATATATATATATATAGAGAGAGAGAGAGAGAGAGAGAGAGAGAGAGAGGTATATATTAGGAGATACTCTGCCCAAACTACTTGAGATTTTTTTCATATTAAAATTATTTAATTATTTATGTACGTGTGTGTGTGTGTGTGTGTGTGTGTGTGTGTGTGTGTGTGTATTGGTACTAGGAATGGAACCCAGGGCAATCTACCTCTTAGCTACATCCCCAGCCCTATTTAATTTTTATTTTGAAATAGGATCTCCTGTATAAAAGTGTGTTGTGTTGAGGCAGCAAGCCAAGGAGTGCTGCATTTGGGATATTTAGTTTCCTCTTTAGTTAAACACCACCCTCATGTATTCACTTATACCATCTAATATATGACACACTGTTGTAGTATGTATAATTTTGTGATGTTTATTTCCCTTTGTATTCATTTTAAATAAATTCCTGTATTGTGCTTAAAAAAAAAAAATAGGATCTCACTAGGTTGCTGAGGACCTCACTAAATTGATGATATTGGTCTCGAACCTGTGATTCTCTTGTCTCAATCTCCCAAGTACTGGAATTAACAGGCATGTACTATCACATAGTATTTATGCTCTCTTTAATGGACTGAGATCAAATACTATTGTGGGGTTCAGGACATACCATCCCAAAATATGATCAAAACAAGCCATCCCCCAAATATACTTCTTTAGTGTATTCTGAGCTGGTTATTCTGAGAAGCAGATCTGAGAAGTCCTTTAGGAAAAGAATGTACATCTATAAAGGAAATACATATTAGTAAAGTAGCTTTATCAGGAAGAGAGCTGCTCCAGACAACTTTTATTACCTTGGAGGCTTTATCTGCATAGCAAGATAATTTCTGTTCACCATACATTTCCTCCCATCGCCCTCTCTAACTTGTCTCCACCACCCCCTGGGATGGTGTAGCTCAGAGGTAGAATGCCCCGGGGTTCAACCCCCAGTACCACACACACACACACACACACACACACACACACACACACACACACACATACACACCAGAGAAAAATGGTTTGTGTTTTTTAAGACAGAGATTATTATAAACTGAGAGCAGTGGCACACCCCTATGATCCCAGTACTTTGGAGACTAAGACAGGAGGATCACAGGTTTGAGGCCAGCTTCGGTAACTTAGCAAGGCTCTCATTAACTTAGTGAGACTCTGTTTCAAAATTAAAAAATTGAGAATTGGGGCTGGAGGTATAGCTCAGAGGTAAAATGTCCCTGGATTCAAGCTCAAGTACCACAAAAAATAAGATAAAATATAATAGACTATAAAATATATGTAATGAAAAATAGTATAAAAGTAGTTTTTATTTTTAATATATTTTACTGGTATATTATAGTCTCACATAATAATGTAAGTCATGTTGATAGTAACATACATGCACATAACACATGGTGGGCTTTCCCCTGACTCCCTCTCCATCCCCCCTTCCCCATACGGGGTACTGAGACTGACAATAGTATTCTCACATATGTACATAAAGCTGATAGTAAGTAATTCCTTCACTGATCCTCACTCTTCCCCCCACCCCACTTCCCCCAGACCACCTCCCTGGCTCCACTGGGGTTTCTCCTCCATTATGTGGAGTCCCTCTGGCATCCCAGTTACTCCCTGGCTTCTCTAAAACCTATGCCCCTTCACTTTCAGTGACTGGCTAATCTCACCTAACATAATGTTCTCCAGGTCCTTCCATTTTCCTGCAAATGACATAATTTGGTTCTTCCTTACTGCTGAGTAGAATTCCATTGTGTGAATATTCCATAGTTTTGTAATCCATTCATCTGTTGATGGGCACCTAGGTTGGTTCCATAATTTGGCTATTGTGAATTGTGCTGCTATGAACATGGATATGCATGTATTACTGTAGTTCTCTGATTTTAGTCCTAAAGCTAGTTTTTAAAAGAGAAAACAGTTCAATCACACCACTCAAAGATCTTCCAGACTTTTTTCAATGTACACATACCCATTTAAATGATTTCTAACAGGGTACTTCACAATACTCTTTATAGTATTAGATATGGTCATTTAAAAACAAAAATCTTGGTAATGCCTAAGTTAGAACCTAGCTTATAATAAATGTGTCAAATAGACCTGTAACACATACTTTTAGAAAAAAAGCATACCTGTGATTATATCACATAGTAGTCCCTCCTTATTCAGAGGATACATTCCAAGACCCCCAGTGGATGCCTGAAATCTCAAATAGTACTGAAGCCTATATGACTGTTTTTCCTCTACACACATACCTAGGATAAAGTTTAATTTGTAAATTATGCACAGTAAAGAGATTAACAAAAATAACAAGTAACAAAATGACATGCTGTAATAAACGTTATGTGAAACGTTTTGTGGTCTCTCCCACTTAAAAGAATCAAGACAAATACTAACATTTTCAGACCATGGTTGATAGTAGGTAATTGAAACTGCTGAAAGTAAAATCACAGATAAGGGAACTCCTGCATGCAGTATTCTGTGGCCTGTTGTTTTTCAACCAAACAGTAGAAGAAAACACTTTTCCGTATCACTCCATTTAGTCCTTTCTCACCTGTACAGTGCTGCTTATTTGTAAAATTCTTTTAAATGCTATGAGAGCAGAGCAATCGATTATATGTGTGACCAGTTTCCACCAAGATCCTATTAAATATTTGTTTTCCCCATTTTTTTTTGTTATTGAACAACACTGCAATGAACTCCCACTTGACATTACCGTGTGCACGTGTACAATTACTTTGTTGGCATAAATTTCTCAAATTGGAATTCCAGTCCAGTGGTGCATACGTGCAGCATATTGACAGGTTGCCTCCAGAAGAATTGTTTCCACTGATCCTCTCAACACTGGATGAGAATATTTTATTTCCTTATTACCTTCACCAGCACTGGCATCATTCTTTTTAATCAAACCACTGGAAAAAAAAGCTATATTGGCACTTAGTGAGCTCCCACCAGGTGCCAGGAGCCACACAAAAGCTATGTGTATGTATTAACACTTAACCTTAAAATAATCCTTTGGAGGTAGGTGCCCAAATACCTTTACACCTGTGTAGCAAGTGGGAAACTAAAGCCTACGTATGTGATATAACTTACTCAGAGTCACACATCTTGTTAAAGATGCTGCTGGGATCTGAACCCAGTTCCTCAATTCCACACCATTCTTGAAACTCTTTTTTTTTTTTTTTTTTTTGCAGTATTGGAGATTGAACTCAGGGGCATTCTACCTCCGAGCTACACCCCCCAGCCCTATTTTTTTATTCTTTATTTTGAAACAGGTTCTCACTAAGTTGCGAAGAGCCTCATTAAGTAGCTGAGGCTGGCCGAGAACCCGGATCCTCCGGTCTCGGCCTCCCAAATACTGAGATTACAAGCATGCACCACCATGCCCGGCTTCTTGAAACTCTTGAAAAGGCAAAAAAAATCCTAGTTTACTCCATCTTTTGAAACTGAATCATCTCTTTCCCCAGCAAAACCTACCAAAAATTCTGATTTCAAGAACAATGGGCTGGGGTCAGGAAAACTGAATTAACATTTCAGTTCAGCCACTTACAGGTAGCTGCTGTGTAGCCTGAGAAAACTGCTGAACCTCAATCTCTTCCTTTGGCTGAAAATAGCCTAAAATGTATTGCATGGCCCCAAATCAACATCCATTCCTTCAAAACTGCTTGCTGAGACCCTTTCTCTGTGCTCTGATTCTAATGACAAAGAGGCCATCCCAGCCCCAAGAGTGTAGGAAGAGATGAGAAACAATATAGGAAACTAACAGCTACAGTAAAAAGCACGTGAACAAACAGGGCCAGAGAAGCAGACAGAAGCCATCGTGCTGTTGCACAAAACAGCAGCCACTTAAGACCTAAAGAGGACAACTACACAACACCTGGATAAGTACATAAAGCCATATTAAACAAAAACGCTATACTGCACAACTGTATTTGTTAAAGCATATGCAAAGAATGGAAGGGGATAAAATCATGGTTACTTACAGCGGACACCTAATATTATCCTTTTTTCTCTCCTTTTCTGAACTTCACAAAGCATCACTTAACATTTATAATTCTTAAAATATTTTAATTGCTTGAAAGCACAGATGGAGGCGTGATTAATTCTGACTGAAATAATATATGTGAAAGGTAGAAACTCTGAAACCCTCCACGAATGTTATTATTGTCAGAGCATGAAATAACCTGAAATTATGCATAATACTATTACAGTGCCATCACAAGTTATTTTTATGTTCTGCCACTTGGTTTCCAACTCACTTGATAATGCATAACATTAATCGTTTTTCTACAGTATTCTCTTTAAAATAATTTTGTTTAAAGCACGAATGAGGGAGAATGGCCAAAAAGTACAAGAGCCTGCAATAAAAAAGCAAGACTTTCACCAGGTACAATGAAGGCATGCCTATAATCGCAGCTACTTGGAGGCTGGCACAGGAGGATCACAAGTTGGAGGCCAGACTTGACAAGTTTGTGACTCTATTTCAAAATTTAAAAAGGTCTGGGAGCCAGGCAAAGTGGTGCATGCCTGTAATCCCTTAGGAGACTGAGACAGGAGGATCACAGGTTCAAGGATAGCCTCAGCAAGTACTGAGACTCTCATCAACCTAGCAAGACCCTGTTTCAAAAATAAAAGTAAGGCAGGGGTGTAGCTTGGAGGTAGGATGCCCCTGAGTTCAATCACCACAAAAGTATATATAAATAAAATAAAATAAAAAGGGCTAGGGGTGTATTTCACTTGCTTAACCCTGGGTTAAGCCCGCAAGCCCTGGGTTCATTCATCAGAACCAATAACAACCAAAAAACAAACAAAAAAAACGCCAAGACTTTTTTTCTGTCGCAGACTCTTACATTTTGATTTTCTATCCTAGCACATTCCACATCTTCTGTGTCTTCACTGGAAATCTGCAAGTGAGGAAGTGTCCTTAACAACCCACCAGTGGCACTGCATTTCAACCCCTCACTAACTCCCTCTGATCTCCAGCCCTGATTGCTGTTTTCCATTGAGCTTCAAAAGAGTATGGTTAACATCCAACTACTTGCTGAAGTCTCTTGATTCCCACAGCTACCTCAGTATCACATGCCCCAAACTCCTCATCCTCCCGGAGGGGAGACACTCATTCTACTCCTTGTCTGTCCCTCCCACTCTGGCATTGCCCTTCACCATTACTCACAATGAAAGCCTGACAAGTACTCTGGACTCCCCATTCCCCCCCTCCCCATACCTGATCAACCAAGCACTACTGAATTCCCCATCCTGCCCAAATTCAAGTCACATTATCTCAACAGTAAAAGAGTCTCCCAACTGGTTTCCCGGCCTCCCTCCTATCGTTCCTAAATGCATGCTCACTCTCACCAACTGCTTTGCAGAGGCAGACATGACCAGGTCCCTTCCTCACTTAAAGCCTTCAGCAAGGTCTACAAGGCCCATCAGTAACTTCAGAGTAACTCTGCAGGCTCTCGGGGCTCATTCACCAGGACTGCCTGCTTCTCATGGTCCACCTGCTGACCCAGCTGGGGAGAGCTCTGGGTACTCCCATCCATGGCTCCTGCTGCTGCTTTGGCTACAACCCATCCCACCTTGCTTGCTTAGGTAATTCTTACTCAATTTTTCAAGAGGGCTTAGGCATAACCTCCTCTAGAAAGAAAAAGCTCTCCCAACCCTCAGGGCAGAGGAAATATTCCTGGGCTCTGTTCTTGTCTCAGCTTAGGTCTTGGCAGTTAACCTCCTTATGACAACTTTGTACATGTCAACCTTGTCCACCAAGTTTCTCCATAATGGAAACTGTGTGTGTGTGTGTGTGTGTGTGTGTGTGTGTGTGTGTGTGTGTGTGTGTGTGTTTGAAACAGGGTCTCACTAAGTTACTACATGCTGCTGGCCTCAAACCTGTGATGCTCTTGCCTCTGCCACAGAAACCATATCTTATTCATCTTTTTAACTACCAGAGTTTCATACAATATCCACTGACTCAAACAAGAAAGGAAATTCCCAACACCTACTATGCATCAAACCCCACTAGATACGTTATACATTCTTTCTCATCGAGTGCAATGATCCGCATTTTAAGGATGATGAAACAGATCCTAAGTTAACAAACTTCTGCAAGGGAATTAGGGAAGAGCTGAAATTTGAAACCAAGTCTACTTTACTCCAGAACCATTGCTCTTTCCATCATGCTGTTCCCATGCATGTTTTGATGTTGAAAGTTAGGTGTGGAGGTCAAATACACAAGTCCTGAAGCATATAACATCTTCATAACTACTACGGACAATCTAAGGGCATTGGAATCCCCACCAAAAGTCAGTCAAAAGCAATCCAGAATGTAGTACTTAATGGCAAAAAGGTATTATAAATAAGTTTGGAAACAGCCCCAAGAAATCTGCATTTAGCACAGACCACTTTGAATAGTCTTTCAGAGCCATTCAAAATCAGAAGGGCACAGTCTCTAGCTGCTGCAATGGCCCTGCTTAATCCCACCAGTGTGCTTTCCCTGTGAACAGTCACTGAGGTCTCAAATTTGCTGCCTTCCAACTCCACAGCCTCCTAACCACTCACTGAAACTCGCGGATTCGGACCGAATCCTTAGAAGATTTAAAAGTTCATCAATTTAACCCAGTCATGGTGGCAGCCCATGCCTGTGATCCCAGTACTTGCAGGTTCAAGTCCAGCCTCAGCAATTTAGCAAGACCCTCAGCAATTTAGCAAGACCCTCAGCAATTTAGCAAGACCCTGCTTCAAAAAAGGGGAGGGGGGCTGGGGTATAGCTTGAAGATAGAATGCCCCTAGGTTCAAGCCCCAGTACCCAAAATTGATCAATTCTGGATAGAAATAGTCACCCTTGCAAACACCTACTGGAAAGCCTGTGGGGGAGGGGAAAAGGAAGGCACAGAACAGTAGCACCCAAGGGGAGGTTCCAGGACAACCTGCTAATCCAGCTATGAAACCTCAGGGTATGGAAACTCATCTCCAAAATGGGCACAGTTAGAGAGAATGTCTGCTCTCTCTTAAGGCCTCTATGAGGACTGAATTGAACAATTTAAAACAAGCACTTAGCTCAGATCCTGGCACAGAGGAAGGGCACAACTGGCTTCTGTTAAATGATTAAACAAATCAACCAGTGAGCAAGCAGACAAAAGGAGCCGCCAAGAGCTGAGAGGCCCTGTCAGTGAGACAGGAAGTAGGAATGGCATTTAGCACAGGTGGTTGGTTAAGAGGAAGGTGCCCCTCCCTCCTAGCATCTGAAAAACAAGGAACTCATCAGCGGCAAGCAGTTAATGAACTCAAACCCTGCTGGCTAGGAAAGACAAAGAAGCAGAACTTATCCCAAGGGGAACCAGACACCAACAAAAAAGATACAAAGGCTGAAACAAAAACCAAAAGCTCCCCTATCAACTACCATCAGCCACAAGAGTGTGTGAATGCCTACTCCAAAGGAAGCCCAGAAAGGGCGGTAACAGTGGTCAAGCAAAGTAGTCAGGCCTAAATGCACTGTGGCAGGTAAGCAGGGACTTCATGTGTGCTGGGTAAAGCAGACACCAGGCCTCACCTGCCTCCCCAAACTAAAGGAGTGTGGCTACCTCAAGTCTGGGTGCTTCAACTTTATGCCAATCAATTCCCAAACCAACCTTCAGAAGTACCCAAATCCCCAATGCCTGGAACACCAGCTCAGCGAGGCTGTGCAATCTGCCAGGGCCACCATGGGTCTAAGGAACTCCACTGGACCTTAACCTAGTCTGTCCAGCTTCACAACCTCCACTCACCAAAGAAAGGCACACATGACAAAGAGGGGGAGAGGGACCTAGAGTGGTCATGGCCAATTACAAGCAAATAGTCTAGTAAATCATTGACTTGGTTTAAAACTCAGATTTCAAAGAGTTGAGTACTAGTTTTTGTTTTGTCTTGTTTTGTTTTGTTTGTAGTATTAGAGATTGAATCCAGAGGCATTTTACCTCCAAGGTACACCCTCAGCCCTGTTGTATTTTTTGTTCTTGAAACAGGATCTCACTAGGTTCCTGAGAGCCTCACTAACTTGCTTAGACTGGTCTTGAACCTGTGATTCCCCTTTGTCTCCTCCAAAGTACAGGGATCACAGGTGTGCACCACCACACCCTGCTGAGTTGATTACTTTTCAGTGGCTTTTGGTGGTAGTGAGGTGCTGAGGAGTGAACTTGGTGACTTTTTTTTTTCCTTTTTGTGGTGCTGGGGATCAAACCCAGGGTCTCATGCATGCTAAGCAAGTGCTCTACAATTTGCTTACATCCCTAGCCCTTCAGTGACTTTTTAGTCAGTTACAAACCAAGAATTCCTTATTCTCTACATCCCAGATTCCTTCCTCCAATCTTTTGTTTGTTTGTTTAAGAAAAATACTTCAGAGTCTAGTTTCACTAGAAATCTCTTGCCAAAGATCCACTTACAAGGCAAGAATAAACCTAATTTGGAGGACTTACTACTTTTTTTTTTCCCCCAGTACTGGGGATTGAAACCAGGGGCATTCTACCTCCGAGCTATCTGAAGCTACATGCCCAGCCCTATTTTTTTTTAAATTCTTTATTTTGAAACAGGGTTTCACTAAGTTGCAGAGAGCCTCACTAAATAGCTGAGACTGGCCAGGACCCAGTGGTCTTCCTGTCTCAGCCTCCAAGTACTGGGATTACAAATGGGCCCACCACCTGTGCTGGGCTTCCTACTTTTGCATATTAATCCAAGTAACTAAAAAGCTTCCTTGGCAGAACTCAACACAATGCACCCAAGTTCCTAAAAACAAACTATTTTCTTAGGTGCTCCTTTTTTTTTTTTTTTTTGGTACTGGGTATTGAACTCAGGGGAATTCTACCTCTGAGCTATACCCCCAAACCTATTTTATTTTTATTTTGAAACAGGGTCTCGCTAGGTTGATTAGAGTCTCACTACTTGCTGAGGCTGTCCTTAAACCTGTGATCCTCCTATCTCAGCCTCCCAAATACTGGGATTACAAGAATATGGTGCCACACCCGGCTCTATGTGTTGCTTTTTACCAGAAATCAATGCCATACTGTTGGAGGGAAAGACAGGAAATTGAAAGGCAATGTCAGCCATTTGGAACCAAACATTCTCAAAAGTAGGATCCTGTTGCAACCTGCCTGACTCAACCCAGGAGCCTGGTATAAATACAGAGTCCCAAACCCTACTCCAGACCTACTGGAGCACCACCCAGGAACAGGGCTGGAAATTTGCACTCTGAATAAGTGTCCCAGCAATACCCCATGCGATATCCATGCCCACGTACGGAAGTCCTATGTTCATGCATACTCAAGAGGTAAGTCCCTAGCTTAAAGGAATCTCTAGGAAAGCGAGAGTGCCATTTCAAATTTCCCAACACCTAAGTGGGCATTTCCAACTGGTATCCAAGAGGGGCTCCACACTTTATCCCCTCCCCTCCTGGGAGAGAACACAGTTACCAGTATCATTTATCATCCATACTTTTGCCACCTTGTCTGGAAACTCTCTACCTGCAGTCAGATGCAAGGATTCCTTTTCTATTCTGGAAGAAGCTTCCACTTCACTGCAAAAATCATCACCTCCCATGATTACCCTTTCTTTTCATTCTCATTCCCTTATTAAATAAAATTTATGGGAAGCTCCTGCACTAGGCCCCAACAGACCAATCCAAAATGGAGTCACTCATGCTAAGGGTCCACATCATCAACACAAAACCTAAACTGCTTCCTTGTAAGAGTTCTGACCTTTCCAGAAATCAGAAAAGAAAGGATAACCAAATTTCCAAACTGGATGCTTTTGGAAAAAAAAACAAACTCTCAGGAACTAATCACAAAAGGCCCAGTAAACCTGAGCACGCATGGTTGAGAAGTCCTGTCTGCTTAACACATAAAAAAGGAAGGTAACCTGATGTTAACCAATCCACTTTGCACTGTTTCCCTGTTCCAGTTCAAGCTACCTTACAAAAGCTGACATGTTCTGCTATGCCCAGGAGAGCTCCTTTCTGCTTTGTAGAAGGGATGCTGCCCAGTTCATGAACTAGGAATTATTGAAATTTTGTTCTTTGACACCCTGTCCTAAAAGTATGGTGGCACAGGAGTCAACCTGGGTTCACACCCTGGCTGAGCCAGGTTACCTTGAGCCCGTTTCCTTCTCTGTGAAATGACGTGATGCTTTCTATGCAGATCCCATGAGCTACAGTACCTGGACTACACATTGAAAGGTGTTCTACTGGTATCCATTCCCTTCCTCCCACTAACTCCAGCCTCCAGCATCATCTCACCTGACCTACTTCAAAAGCCTCCTAGCAGAGCGCCCTCCTGCCCATCTGTCCCCACACCAGTCTCCTGCGTACCACCACTGCCAAAGCTCTGCTCCAGCACACAGATCTGATTACATCATCTCCCAGCTGAAAAGTCTTTGACAGCTATCACTCACTCTCAAGATCAAGGCCACACTCCTTACCTGGCATGCAAGGCCTTTGCAATCTGGCTGTCTTCTCCCTGCCACTGCGCTCAAATGCCAGGCACCATCTGTCCTGGTGCTGACCCCGGAACAGGGCTTGTGTTTCCCGCCTCCCATCCTCTGCCCACTGCACTCCTTCATCTAGAAAGCCCCTCCTACTTTCTCCCAACTGGCAAAGTCCTAGGCCTCCTCCACCTCCTCCTCAGCTCCCCAACCTGCCCCAGCACCAGCTCTTCCTCGTTCCTCCCCCATCCACGTGTCTCCCTAACGTCTCCCATTAGTACTGTGTGTGCTCTAGTCTCCTCAGACTGAGACACAGGGCTGGGTCTCAGACTCTGAAGGGCACAACGACAGCCCTCAAGAAGATTTCTTGATAGCCAGGCATGGCACATGCCTATGACCCCAGTACTTGGGGAGGCTGAGACAGGAAGATCTCAGGTGTGAGACCTCAGCAATTTAGCAAGGCCCTCATCAACTTAGTGAGATCCTGTTTCAAAATAAAAAATAAGGATAGGATGCAGTTCAGAGGTAGAATGTCCCTGGGTTCTAATCCCAATAATATCAAAAAAGACATTTAAATAAAAAAGGATTTGTTGGAAAAGTTAATGCAAGACCTCCACCACCCTTGGACAAATGAAAATGGTTTCTAATTCGTCAAACAGTTAACACATTCATGGTAACCTCTGGCCTGTGAGAACTCATAAGGATATTATATTTGTTGAGCTGGCTAAGGCAGCTCTGAACAAAGGAAGAAAAAAAGCCCCAAGAAAGTGAAATCTCTTTATAGATTCCACTGGCTCAGAACTCAATGATTATCTTTCTAGAAATGACACCGTTTTTTTTTTGTTGTTGTTGTTTTGTTTTCCTGATGGAGGGGGAAATCACATCTTTGATTTTTCCTGGGTCCACTTTTGGTGTGTGAAGCTGGACAGCTGGAGGGCTCCATCTTGCTTAAACAAAACATTATAGAAAGAAAAGATCAACAAAACTGTTCATAATAGGGAAAAATGTAAAAAGTGCAAGTGCAGCTGGCCTTGAGTGTCCTTAGGGAATCAAGCTCACTTTCAGAGAACGGGTACTACATGGGCAGGGGGCAATGTAACCCTGTGTCTTGCTGAGACCATTCCTATAAAAGCCAGATCCCATGGTAAATGCATCAAGATGGAGACAAATGGTAAAAGAGAACACTTCTTGTTTTACACCAAAACGCATAGCCCATAAGTGTCTAAGCACTCTCCAAACTGTTCCTTGATGTATCCTGCTCAAACTTAGAAAAAACATAGTCTCTCATTCATTCATTCATTCATTCTCTCTCTCTCTCTCTCTCTCTCTCTCTCTCTCTCCCTCTCCCTCTCCCCCCCCCCCCCCCCCCCCCCCCCCCCCCCCCCCCCCCTCTCTCTCTTGCAATGCTAGGCATCAAATCCAGGGCCTCACACATACTAGGCAAATGTTAAATGTTCTACCACTGAGCTACATCTCCAGCCCCACATGGTTTGTTTTATTTTGTTGATCCCAAGGGCATTCTACCTCTGAGACACACACCCAGTCCTATATTCTTTTTCATTTTGAAACAGGGGTCTCAGTTGCTGAGGCTGGTCCTGAACCTGCAATTCTCTTGTCTCAGCCTCCCAAGTACTAGGATTATAAACATGCACCACCCACCTGGGTTTTACATAAAGCATAAAGTCAGGAAGGAGGATCCCTCCCCC
>PVLC010043130.1:0-13849 GCA_004027655.1 Graphiurus murinus | reverse complement strand
AGAGTCTTGCCCTCAGAGAACTTATATGTAAGTGGAGAGACACACAGCAGACACATAAAAAACCAATCAGACCATTCCAAGTGCTAACAAATGCTACCAGGGAGATAAAATACTATTTAAATTGCCACCAACTGCTGACACTGAGGGTTCTGCTTTAGCAAGGGTGATGGGAAAAACCTTTGGAGAAGGCAATATTTAGGCTGAGATTTAAATGATAAGAAGGAAGGATCCACACAAGGATCTGGAGAAAGCACTTTAATGGTAGGAAATGCAAATGCAAAAGCCAGGAGGGGGGAATGGAATGAACAGGGCCAGGATGAAGGTCAGCATGCCCAGTGCCGTGAATGTGTGGGGAAGTGGGGGAGACAGATACCGTGGGCAGAGCCCAATCTATCATCAGGTCTTGGAAGCCAAGGTCAGGAATTTGGAAGCCAAGGTCAGGTAGAGCCAACAGACATCCTGACAGGTGAGGAAAGAGAAATGTCTGGATAACTCTGAAGCTTTGGGCCTCAGTGGCTGAATAAGGAGGGGTGCCATTTGTTGAGATGTGGTGGTAGCAGCAGTGTATTAGTTTCCTATGGCTGCTATAACAAATGACCACACATTTAGTGGCCTAAAACCACATGAGTATATTCTCTCACAGTTCTGGAGATCAGAAGTCCAAGTCAGTCTCACTGGGCCGACGTGAAAGTGTCATCAAGGTTGGGTTTTTCTGGAGCCTTTCGGGGAGAATCAGTTTCCTTGCCTTTTTCAGCTTCTAGAAGTTGCCAGCATTTCCCTCTCTTTCTTGCATCACTCCAACTTCTTTCTGCTATTGTCACATCTCCTATTACTCTTCTGTCATCAGATCTTTGCCTCCCTCTCACCAGAACGCTTGTGGTCAACATGGAGGCCCACCTGAATAATGCGGGATCAGCTCTCCACTGCAAGATATTTAAATTAGTCACATCTTTTTCCCATCTAAAGAAACATCAACAGGTTCAAGAATTAGGATGTGAATGTTTTGGGGGAGCCATCATTCACTTGACCATAGTGAATAGTTATATTTTGGTCATGGTAAATTTGGTATGTCTGATAGAAATCTAACTGGAAGGTCAGCTTGGCAAATGGACAGAGTTTAAAACTTAAGGATTGGTCTGAGCTGGGAATAGAAGTCTTGGGTGTAGAGGGTGAATGTATCATCTTCAAATTTCAGATGTTGCCACTGAGATAGAAGTGGGGCCTTTAAGAAGTGGTTAGGCTATGATGGCTCCTTCTTCATTTCTATGATGTTGTGCCTTTATTTAGGGGCTCAACAGAGAGTTGGATTTTTCTTGCCCTTGCACTTTTTGCCATGTGGAGATGTAGCAAGAAATCCCTCACCAGGTGCCTGCACAATGATCTGCAACTTTCAAGACACCAGAACTCTTAAAATTTTCTATTTTTTGTAAATTATCTAGCCTTGTTATTTTGTTATAACAACACAAACAGACTGCAACAGGTAAGATTTGAAGCCTTGGGAATAGCTGAGACATCTTGGGGATAAAAAGGGGCCAATGACAGAGCTCTGGACTTCTGATGTTTAGGGGTTTGGTGCAGGCTTTGGTGGAGTTAGAGCCAGAAAAGGGGGTTCTGAAGAAGCAAGACTAGCAACGGGAAGAGACCCAGAAATTGAAGAAGTATGTTTCAAGAAAGAAAGTATGATAACTCTTTTAAATGGTGTTGTGACATTAGCTCAAGTAAACTGAGGAGTGGCCACTAGCTTGGTGGTCACAGGTGAAGGCAGGAGGATAGAGGAGATAGTGGGTGACACAGGTAGTTCTGATCCAAGTGCACCTTTTTCTCCAAGCAAAGGTGGAAGGGATAAAGGAGGAACTATTGAACATCTGTGGAGATAGAAGGTGGGAAATAATGACGTTGGGACATAAGAGTGTATTTATGAGGAAGATGTGGTGGAATTATCTGATGGTGTTGAGTGTCCATTGACATCTGTGGCCATAAATCTGAAGTGCATTTAGTTATTGGTTGTGCATCCTTTCTCCATTCCTTCACCTGTTGACTCGGGTGCACGTGTGGAGTAAGAAGAAAGTTGGGCTTAACTCAGGTGAACTGCTTTTCAAGGCAAGCAGACATGACATGCATGCTTGCGCTTTGGACCGTGGAGTGTAGGCTGGGGAGGAAGCAACCAAGGACATAAAAATTATGAGGAATAATTGAAAATGGAGCATGGTAGTGTCTGGAGATCTTCATGAGGTTGGGGGATTGCTGGAATCAATGAACTATAAAGATTAGGGGATGATGGTCAGAGGGCTGGATATTTAGATCCAGGTTTTGGAAGTGGCATTGTTATGGGTCTAGGGGGTGACCACTTGGTTAGGAGCTGAGGAAAAGATCTTTGGAGTAATAGAGAAACCAAGGAGTCAGAAAGATTACCTGCATCAGCCATCCTCAATGCTATGGACAACATGCCCCCTTTTTATAACAAGTGTATTTTAAAATCTCCTTTCCTATCCTGAAATGAAATTCATAAGATAGTAGAAGCTACTATGGCTTCTTTTTTTTAATGTCCTGACAGATAACATAAAGTAGAATAAAAGGAAAATTGTAAGAAAATAATGTAAATTTCAATATAAATGCTGGAGCACAACTAGATTAGAAAACAAACCAACCCATGCATTTCCAAAA
Organism: Graphiurus murinus; assembly: GCA_004027655.1. NCBI lineage: Eukaryota > Metazoa > Chordata > Mammalia > Rodentia > Gliridae > Graphiurus > Graphiurus murinus. The sequence continues at coordinate 11,185 of PVLC010043130.1, read as the reverse complement.
TGCCTCCAAATGCGTTGGTACTGCTGATGCACGCAGACACTGAGGACAGGGATAGCACGGGGGAGCATATCAGCCATCTATATCAGGGGATGTGAGGGCTGAGCCAGGAGTCAGTAGCCATCAGCATCAAGAAGGGAAGAAGGAGCCAGGCGTGGTGGCGCACGCTTGTAATCCCAGCATTCGGGAGGCTGAGACCGGAGGATTGTAGGTTTGAGGCCAGCCTCAGCAACTCAGAAAGGCTCTCAGCAACTTAGAAAAAGCCAGTTTCAAAATTAAAAATAAAATAGGGCTAGGAGTGTAGCTCAGAGGTAGAACAATCCTGGGTTCAATCTCCAGCACCACCAGAAAAATAAAAGTGGTGGGAGGAGGGGTAGCAAAGAAAGAGGACATGAACTTCAAAGGCCTGGGCTTCTGCAGGAAGAAGCAGCGACCCTCTGGGAGCAGGGAGCAAGAGCACACAGAGGTCCCATAGCACACAGCATGTGGGAGAAAGAACAGCCACCGCTGGAGACAGCTGTGGGGGAAACAGCGTCCTCAGAGGCCGGCTATGCTTCCATCCAAGGAAGAGGAAAGAAACGCAGAAGGGGGGTCTGCCATTGTGGCAGAGGGCACCATGGAAAGGCTAGGAAGGTGTGAACACAAAGAACAGGAAGGGCGACTGCGTGTAAGGCGGGGCCTTGGCGCCAAGCTGATTAGGAGTTGAGGCAGCATGGGATTCGTCCTGCGGTGATAGACCATCCTGGGGAGGAGCTGGCTCACAGGAGCTGACAGTGCTGAGTCACCCCACTGCCTCTATGTGAAGCAGGGACCAGGTGAGGACCACTCAAAGCTCTCGATGCTCCAACACAGGGAGACCCTAGGAGGCAGGGCAGACACCCACCACCACTCCTCCAGAACCCCTGCAGCTCTCGCCTTGCTCAGTGAGTGCTCGAGGGTTCACCGAGGGAGTCAGAATCTCAGGGGCCTCTCCCCTTTTACTTGGGTCACGCCCTTTTGAGGATCTGATGAAAGGCAAGAATCCATCTTCCCGGGAAAGCCCCTATGGCTTCAGAGGGTTCCCGAGGGACCACCTGGATCTGGCCTGATTCAGGAAATGTCTTCTCTGTCCCACTCTCTCACCCTTTCCCGAGTGTGCACCTTCCGTTATTTCTGTCCACCTCTTGGTTATGCACCTGTGCGCCCTTGTCACCAACACTGTCCATTTGTACTTTTATCCCACAAGCCTTGTCCAAACACTGCTACATTCTTTTCTCCAGACTCTCAGCCCCCTTGAGAACAGGACCAGGTCGGCTTGAGTCTCCAGGAGGTATTGCTGCAACCAGAGCATGATAGAGCAGGTGATAGTGCAGAGCTTAACAGAGCCTGTGGCTTGGGCAGAGAGAAGCAGGATCTCCTGAAACCCCAAACTAACTTCCCGATGAGAGCCGTTATCCTCCATTTCTTAATTAGCTCCTCGGTCAGACAGGTTTACCCTTAGTGGAAAGAGTGGCTTAGATTTTTGGTCTGAGTGCTGCTTTTCAATGATCTACCTGTCTTGTATTCAAGAAGCAATTAAACCTTTTAATGGATAGGTGGCTGAAGGGGAGGAAGGCACACCTGTTTTTCTAGATAATGCTTGTTTAGCAAAAGTTGGAAAAACACAAATCACCTCATTCATGACCAGTCTCCTCGCCCTGGCTCTGCTCCCTGTTCTAGAGATGACTTATTGATTCCTTGGATGGCAGAGTTTTTTAACAAATGGGGAGGGTGGGTGAGGATCATCTGATGGGGCTGTGTCATAGGAGAGGTTAAAAAGGTGGGATGGAAGGGAGAGGGGTGGGAGACGGCAGTGTGCAGAGAAAGAGAGGCTGAATTTAGATGAAGTGGAAAGGTGATTGGTGAAAGAGATAGAGACATCACAGAAGAAAATGGGAAATGGAGGTGTAAGGTAAAATCAGGAGCCCAAGAAGTGCCGAGCATAGTGGCCCATTCATATAATCCCAGTCAGGAGGATCGCAGGTTCATGGCCAGCCTCAGCAACTCCATAGCAAAGCTTTCAGCAACTTAGTGAGACCTTGTTGCAAAGTAAAGAATAAAATAGGGCTGGGGGTGTAGCTTGGAGGTAGAATGCCCTTGGGTTCAATCCCCAGCTCCAAAAAGAAGAAGGAGAAGAAGGAGAAGGAGAAGGAGAAGGAGGAGGAGGAGGAGAAGGAGAAGAAAAGAAACCCAGTAAGTTTTTATCAAATCTTTTTCTTTTGGAGGTTTCTTTTTAATTCAACAGCTATTACTAGGTAACCACCCAACCTTGGGCTGTATTTGTGGAAAATCCAGTTCAGGAAGAATTGCTAACTTCGTCTTTGTAGCATCTCTCCACCTTTCAGGGCCCCTCTTCCTTGTACAATTGTGGATGTCACAGGCTGTCAGACTCTTCTTTTGTCATGTATCTCTTCCCCCAGCCTCCAGTGGAAATGGCCTTTTGCTTAGCCCATGACAGTGGGTGGGAGGGCGCCCCGTGAGTGGGTGGTCCTGCCTGAACAGCTGCCCTGCCCCGCCCTGGCACGCAGCACACCACTCCTGCCCTGTTGCTGCTGCATTTGACCGCTGGCTCTTCCTGTGTTCAGAGCAGTGAGAAACAGTTTAATTTAGTCTTTCCTGAGTACCCACTACGTGCTCCTGTGAACCTGCATGATGGAACAGAACACTGGTTCCTGCCATGCAGGCAACAACAGGCCGAGGCTTAGAAAGGAGTCTACGGAGGTTGCTGATCCCTTTGGAATCCCCTTCCCACCCATGCGCCTCCTGCTACGATCTCAGCATAAGTGGCATAAAAGTTGCCAACAACCCCACAACAGTGCTTTTCAAACTTTAGCCTGCACTGAAATCTTTAGGAAGCTTGACAAAATACAGATTCCTGGGCCACCCCCCGAAAGTCTGACTCAGTAGGTCTAGGCAAGGCCCGACCTGCATTTCTTTTTTTTTTTTTGCGGTACTGGAGATTGAACTCAGGGGCGTTCTACCTCCGAGCTATACCCCCAGCCCTATTTTTTATTCTTTATTTTGAAACCAGGTCTCACTAAGTTGCAGAGTGCCTCACTAGGTAGCTGAGGCTGGCCGAGAACCCGGATCCTCCGGTCTCAGCCTCCCGAATGCTAGGATTACAAGCATGAGCCACCACGCCCGGCTCTATTTTTTATTTCTTATTTTGAAACAGGGTCTAAGTTTCAGAGTGCCTCACTAAGTAGCTGAGACTTGCTGCAAACCCGGATCCTCCGGTCTCAGCCTCCTGAATGCTGGGATTACAAGCGTGCGCCACCACGCCCGGCTCGGACCTGCATTTCTAAGAAGCCTCAGGTGATGTTGGTCTGCCTGTGGGTAGGCCACGCTTGAGTAGCACTGCCTGCAACAGGGTCCTCATCCCTGCTCACTGCTTCACAAAAGGCTCAAAACATTTATCAAAAACAGAACTGGGCCAGGCGTGTAATCCCAGAACTTGGGAGGCTGAGACAGGTTTGCAGCCAGCCTCAACTACTTAGTGAGGCTCTCCACAACTTAGTGAGACTTTGTTTCAAAATAAAGAATAAAATAGGGCTGGGGGTGTAGCTTGGAGGTAGAATGCCCCTGGGTTCCATCCCCAGTACCACACACACACACACACAAAATAAATAAATAAATAAATAAATAAATAAATAAATAAATAAAACAAATAAATAACAAAATTAGAGATATAGCTCAGAGGTAAAATGTTCCTGGGGTTCAATCTCCCATACCAAATAAATAATTAAATAAATAAAACAGAACTAAATTTTTAAAAATACTCTCCTTCCACAGGTGGCAGATATGAAAGTGTAGGGTGACAGAGGCATGGATATTTCATCTCCTAGACCCCAAAGACCTTTGGGATCCATAGTTCAGAGTTAACTCACTCCCGATGAGCACCTTATTGGTCATTACAGCACCTGCCACCTGCTAGCCTTGTTGCTTTAGGTAAGTGGGTTCCTCTTTCTGGTCATTAGTTCTCTCATCGGCAAATTTTGGCTGACATCCCTTCCCTTTCGGGGTTCTTAGGAGGTAGACAAGGTGATGAGTCCTGCATCCTGTACCTGGCACCCACTCAACACTCACGGCCACACAAGACGGATTGTGGTAGGGGAGACCACAAGACACTCATGTTTCTTCCTCCTTCATTGCCAAACTGTCTCCACCACCAGCACCTGCTCTTCCATCAAACTCTTCTCCTTCCCAATCCTCGGACTGAGTTGTTGTTTATAGACAAATAACATGCTGAAAGGTGCTCTGGGGAGAAACGGAGCCTCCAGGGGTGGAGACAAGGCCTCCCTCCTGCGCCTCCTCTCCACCACCAGAGCCTTCAGTGCTCCGGTGGAGGGGCACCCCTCCCCTGCAGAATTCCCCACTACCAGACAGCTGTGGGGGGACCCGTGTCTCACTGTTTCACACTGAAGCGCCACCCATGGCCAGACACTCGCCTTCCAGATTCCACCCATCAAAGACCCAGCCCTGCTCAGCACCTGTTCCAAAGAACATGTCAGGCCACTGTGGGAAAGAAGCAAACATAACTAGCTATGCTGGGCGGATTCAGGGGATCACTGCTGGGAGATGGTGGTGGCCATGTTGGTCACCACTTGCCCAATATTCTCCAGGGTCCATCTTCATGCTTCTCACAGTGGGGTCAGGATGTACTTCTGGGGGCTTCACTGAGGAGGTGGTGAGAGATGGGTCCAGGGGCTCCATCTGGGCAGGCTCGCCTTGACTCACCTGCATCCAGCAATAAAGATGCAAAGGAGAAGTGCAGTCCCTTCTGTTTCCATTCCTCTGAGGCTTGTCATTGCCTGGGATGAGTGTCCCCTTGGAGGGGACTGCTGTCACAGTTCTCTTCCTGGCAGGTCCTTGCTAGGCTGGTTGACCTTGGACAAGCCTAATAGTTTCTCAAGAACCCTTGTAGCCCCTCTCCTCCCATGAGAAGCTCTTCCCAGGAAGCCAGTCAGAGCCCGAGATGCTTCGAAATGAAGTGAGCTAGCTGGACGAGGTGGTGCACATCTGGAATCCCAGTACTGGGGAGGCTGAGACAGGAGGATCCCAGGTTCAAGAACAGCCTCAGCAAGTAGTGAGACTTTCAGCAGCCTAGCAAGACCCTGTTTCAAAACAAAATAAAACAGAACAAAAAATAGAAAGGGCTTGGGTGTAACTTGGAGGTAGAATGCCCTTAAGTTCAATCCCCAAGAAAGAAAGAGAAAGAGAAAGAAAGAGAGGGAGGAAGGGAGGGAGGGAGGGAGGGAGGGAGGAAGGAAGGAAGGAAGGAAGGAAGGAAGGAAGGAAGGAAGGAAGGAAGGAAGGAAGGAAGGAAGGAAGGAAGGTTGGTTAACTGGATAAGGGAGAGAAATTTTGGAGCCCCAAACATGTGTGGGTATCCCTAATGGCCCATTCCTGAAAGTGTGTTTGTGAAGATGTAACTCAAGATATTCCTCTAGGGGTTTGGGAGGCTTAGGTCTCTCACCACCTGGAAAGCACACCAAGAAGTCTGGCATTCCTCAGCCACACTGGGTGGTGTCAGTGTGTGGACGTGAAAATGAAGGTTGTGGTTGATGATGATGGTGATGGTGACAACAGTCAATATTTATTGAGTGCTTACTAGGTTCTGTCATTCTAAAATGGCTTTGCAAAACAGGATGCTTCTCACAGAAGTCCTATGAGGTCAACCACATTGTTTCTACTTTATGAAAGAGGAGCCTGAGCTCAGAGAGGCTGAATGTCTCGCCCAAGGACACACAGCTTGTCCATGGAGTGGGACCTGACCCCAGGTTCATCTGAAACAGAACAGTACCAAGTGTTTGGTGTTGCTCCAGGTCATGTCCACCCCTCAAACAGTGAGCAACTATGGAGAGGAGAATGTTTTTAGAATGTGCATGTGTGTATTCAGTTTCTATTGGAATTCATAATAGTCAGCATTCTATTGCAATGCATGTTTTAGTGCATTGCATGGTTTTAATGAAGTGGCTACGGATTGAGGCCTTGGAATCAGATGAAACTGGGTTCTAGATGAAAGACTGGGTGATTGGCCGCTCATCCTCGGTTTTCTTCTCAGGAATATGGGCATCACAGTAGTGACTACATCATAGAATTGTAGGGAGTAAATTAGATAATACACTTGAAGCACAGAGGCACTTTTCATTTTATCATTATTATTAAATAAGTATTGCATGATTTTATCTTACATAAATAATAAGTAAATAGAACCAGCTATTTTTTGGTGTTGCTGGGGGGTGTCAGATTGACAATGCCTCCTCCTGCCCGGGTATCTCCAGGGCTCCAGCTTCACGCTTCTCATCGGTGTGGCCAGGCCGTACTTCATGTAAGTTATCATAATGTGGTTTATTTAAGTAGACATGCCAAAATGTCTCTGTCCAAAAAGAGTTTTGTTTTTAAAATCCTTGGGACTTTAAAAGATTACCCTTGGGAAAAAAGGTATTATTTCCTATCAAACTATCCCATCTGAGAACATTTCTGAAAGTTACTCACTGGGATAGACCCTCTGTAACAGAGATGGCTGTCTGCCCGAAACCTACACCATCCCTTCTTAGTATAGACTTACCACTAAACAGAAAGACATTTTCCAGCCCATTGTATCTAGGAGAGGTCAGGTGATAGAACTGAATGTGAATATGAGTCAGGCCAAGGTTTAAGAAATAGGTCTTGAGAGAAAAAGTGTGTGTGTGTGGGGGGGGGGGGGGGGGTCTTATTCATGTTGTCTTTCATATTCATTTTCTTTTCTTTTTTGGTACTTGGGATTGAACCCAGGGGCATTCTACCTCTGATCTACACCTCCAGCCCCTTAAATTTTTTTTTCTACTTTGAGGGTCCAGTGTTGTAGCACATGCCTCTAATCCTAGTACTTGAGAGGCTGAGACCTCAGTACTTGAGAGAGCACAGCACCTAGTACTTAAGAGGCAGAGACAGGAAGATCCCAGGTTTGAAGACAGCTTCAGCAACCTAATGAGACCCTATTTCGAAAATAAACAAACAAACATGGGCATGATGGTGCACGCTTGTAATCCCAGTACTTGGGAGGCTGAGACCGGAGGATCCGAGTTCTTGGACAGCCTCAGCTACCTAGTGAGGCTCTCCGCAACTTAGTGAGACCCTGTTTCAAAATAAAGAATAAAAAATAGGGCTGGGGGGTATACTTTGAAGATAGAATGTCCCTGGGTTCAATCCCCAGTACCAAAAAAAAAAAGAAAGAAAAAAAACCAAACAAACAAAAAAAGGGGGCTGTGGTATAGCTCAGAGGTAGAATACCCCTGGATTCAATCCCCAGTACCACACACACACACACACACACACTATATATATATATATATTGTATATATATGATATATATGATATTGCTAAGTTGCTGAGGCTGGCCTTGAACCTGCAATCCCCCCTTCCTGTCTTAGCCTCCCAAGTACTGGGATTACAGGCGTGCACCACCACATCTGGTTCTCTTTCATTTTCTACTAGCTGCAGGTGACAGACATAAAAGCCCCAGAGGATGGTGGAGTTATAAGATGGGAAGCTTAGGTCCCTGCACAGCTCTGTGGAGGCGAATCTCCCACTGGTCCGGAACTTCTGCTGGGTAAAGCGCCGACAGTTACATACCTCAGTGCTCGGTCAGGGGCCGTGAGAGAAGAGCAGTGTGTGATTTGATGGCCCGTTTCATGTTGTCCTCCACATGTATTAACTGCCTTGAGCACCTACCTCATTTATCAGATTGGATTATTTCTACCCACAAACCCAGCTTCAGTGGACAGACAAGCCACTGCTGAATCTGTTCTGTGCCCAAGAGGTGTTCCCAATATATTTTGAGCTTCGTCAGCACAACTGGAATAAGCAAAGTGCCTCCCGTGGGGTCTCCTTTGAAGCGGGCAGTGCACGCTCGCTTGTGTGTTCTGTTCTCTATCAGTCGTCTCCATCCTCTGGGTACCAGCAGCTCAGCTGTGGAGAGAGGCAGCCCTGCACGGAAGCCCCAGTGTGGCACACGAGTTAACACTTAATCCAGAAAACTGGAGGAGCCACGTGCAGCTAACGGGACGTAGGCCGAGCATCCTCGTGCCCCTTTATGTGGCTGGTGTCCTCCAGTCTGGCCCGACATCATTGGGGATCCCCACAGCCACAGTTGTGGGCCTCAGAGAGCCCTGCCATACCATCACAAAGGAAGGAACTTCCAAATTCTAGGGCATCAGACCTGGAAAGGAAGCTTGGAGATTATCAAGTTCTACCCTCTCCTTTTAAAGGTGAAGAAACCATTTGTAGGAGAGGAGGTCACTTGTCCAAGGTCATAGAGGTCATTTGAGGCTAATCTGGTCTTCCTAGTCTCTTACTGCACCAGGCCGCCTCCACACTATTTTCAAACGGAATTAACAGGTTTGAGAGGTGGGCTCATTTCTAGCTGAAAGGAGGGAAGAAAGGAATGAATCTTTGTGGCATATATGTGCCTTTTAGTTAATGTGAATTAAAAGTAGGTTTGAAAAAGATGTTTTTTTACAAATCTGCTGCCCTGCCCCATATATATGTGTGTGTTTGTGTATGTATATATACATTTATGTATGTGTGTGTGTGTGTGTGTATATATATATATATGTATATACATACATATACACATATACATTTGTGTATGTGGTACTGGGGATTGAACCCAGGGGCATTCTACCCCCAAGCTACATCCCCAGCCCTTTTTTACTTTTTGTCTGGAAACAAGGTCTCGCTAGGTTGCTGAGGGTATCCTCAATTCTGGGATTCTCCTGTCTCAACCTCCCAAGTACTTGGATTACAGGTGTGTGCCACCAGCTTATAAAGTGAGATTTAAATCTCTTTATATCAGAGTGCAGGGGCCAGGTATCTTTATATCACTGGAAAGAACCCAAAAGAACCACATGTAGAGGAAGCCTTAACAAAAAAAAAATATATATATATACATATATGTAGATATATGCATATTATAGATATATTATATATAATTGTGTTGACTACCATATTCCACTGTTTTAGAGTTTTGGGGGGTAATCCTTCCCCAACCCCACTTCGCTCACAAGTGAAAAACAAACACAATATGGTGAGACCCTCATTTTCGTAGAGTTGACTTTTGGACAGCCAAACTCTCTGATCTGCAAAGTAAAAAAAGAAAAAATATATGCTTTTTGGTGCCAAAGCCCTTAATTAATTTGCTCTTGTTAAGTCCTAATAACTTGACCCACTGGAGCAGAGAGTGTCCCATTCGTCTGCCGGGAGGCTCTGTCAGCCTGCAGGCTGCGGCCGACAGCATCACTAGAGATGACGGACGAGGAGGCAGGTGGAACTCGGCCATTAGATGTAATCAGATCTCGGCAAGGAGATGCGGGTGAAGGAACTGAGAACCTTCAAGAAAATGCACTGCTCCAAATAAGGGCCGTTCTTAATTAGGGAGGACACCAGGTCACAGTGTGTCTGTCTCTCAACTGTGACTGGATTCAGAGTGTCGTCGCAATTTGGGCAAACCTTGGTTCAGTAGCCACTACAGGGAGAATCTACCCTGCTCAAGCACTTCTTAGCCTGGTCACTGGTACTTTTGAGTACGTGACCCTTTACATGCCATCTTAGTCCTTGAAACAACCCTCAGAGGATGCTGTTATTAGCCCATTTCACAAACAAAAAAAGGGGATGTGGGGGAGACAGGGAGAGGTTATGCACATCACTTAGGTCTGAAGTCTAGTTAGAAACTGAGCAAGGTGTGGCTCCAGGACCTAGACCATTCTGAAGCACCACTTCTACCTCCCTGGAAACCCACCAATCTGAGTTTGAAGCCTCAGTCTCTTCTATTTTTCCTGCTCATCTTTATCCCTTAAATGTATAATATTTCCCATTCCTCTGTCCCTAGCCTTATCCTCTGTGAACACTCCTCTTACATTATTTCATTGAAATTTACAACTTCAATGACTTCTCACCATTGACTCCCAAATCTGTCTTCAGGTCTTAACCGACTGCCAACCGAAACCTGGGCATGCACTAGAGATTCCTACCCCTGCCCCATTTCCCATCAGTCACCAACTCTTATCAGAAATGGCTGGATGTCCTCCATCTCTTCTTCTGTGCATAGGAGGGGCCACCTGCACACTATGAAAGTCCTTCTCCCTTTCTTCCCCACAAAGAGACCTTGCCTGGCACTGCCTTCTCCTCTCTGCAGTCCACAATGTGCTCCATGTGTCTTGCTTGTTTTCTACTGAAAACCCTTGGCTTAGGAACTGACTCTTGCTTCTCTGTCTGGATTGTAAGTGTGAAATGGTCCTTTTGTTTTGTTGCCTTTGCCAAAGACATGCCCCTTAGGTTCCCTTTGTTTCACCCACTGCCCACCCCATTCTCAAGCTCAGCCACGGTTGCAATCCCATCCTAAGTCAGTGTCCTGGGGCTCCCAGTCTCTGAGATAGGTGTCCAGATGACAACTCTATCAAGTCCACTTCCTGCACACATCTCAGGCGATCATCCTGATCACCCCTACACGTCTTCCCACTGCCACCGTACTACATCTTTTTACTTCCTGCTTGGGCTATGACAGGCATTTCCCAACTGGTCTCTCCTACCTGCAGTCTGCCCGGCTCTGACCCATCCTCCCCATACTTGCCAGAATTACGGGTTTAAAACATACAACTGATCAAACTTCTTTCCTGTGCAAAATGTTATCAGTGCCTCCCTGAATCCTGAACACAAGACAGGAACAGCTGGGGCTCATTCAAGTTCTGATTGCTACCAACAATTATCACTGGGATAACTTCTCTTCCACCTGCTTCTCCTAAGCTCTGTTGTGTTACAACATTGCCTGGGTTGGGGGTAGACCCCCGGATTGGTGGGTGCAATTTCACAGAGCAATCAGAGATGAAATACACAGCAGACAGTGCCTTGGAATTGGAGCCAGAGTTTCTTGATTCCATCCTCAGCACCACCACTTGCTTCGTGGTATGACCTGGGGCACAATGGCTTCCAGCCTTTCCTCACCTGTTAAGTATGGATCGCAGTACTCACCCTACTTTTCTTTCTTTTTTTTTTTTTTTTGTGGTACTGGGGATTGAACTCAGGAGCATTCTACCTCTGAGCTATACCCCCAGCCCTATTTTTTATTCTTTATTTTGAAACCGAGTCTCACTAAGTTGCAGAGTGCCTCACTAGGTAGCTGAGGCTGGCC
>PVLC010043129.1:0-12673 GCA_004027655.1 Graphiurus murinus | reverse complement strand
TGCTCCAGCCCCCCCTCCCCCTCCTCCTCCCCCTGGGGCAGGAATTCTCCCACCCCCTTTGCCACCAGGATCAGGCCTTCCACTCTCCCAAGCTGGGAGCAGCACTTTACCTACTCCACAAGTGTGTGGGTTTCTTCCTCCTCTGTTGCCTGCTGGATTGTTTGGTTTAGGGATGAATCAGGACCGAGGGAGTCGGAAACAGCCAATTGAGCCTTGTAGGCCAATGAAGCCTCTGTACTGGACGAGAATCCAACTCCACAGTAAAAGGTAATGGGAAAGAAGCAGGTCCTCGCATGCTTTGTCAGTTAAGAGGGGCGCACTGTACCCTTCAACTTTTGGTAAAAGTATAATATAATCCATTTTTAAGTATAGCTCTAACATTTTTCTGCATTTTTATATCAGAAGTTGGTGAAGCAGTTTGTTTAAAATTACGGGCCTTTCTCTAGCAGTATCAAAGGTATAGAAGAAATGACATATATACATCAATGTATGAGATGTACATATATCCATCTATATAGTTATTGACACATCTCTTAATGATAGACCAATTCTTCTGCTGTTTCCTATCTGCTAGACTTGACTCTACCCCTGTCTAAATCCAAGTGAAACAGTATTTATTTGCAAAATGAATAGGGACAGATAAACAGGGATATTTGCAGTGCAGCTCTTTTCCATATGGGAATCTACTCTTTGCTTTCACTAATTTCCCATTTCTGAAAACCAGTTTAAAGATGTCAGTCATATCCATAGGCAAATGGACTACCAAGGATGGTGTTTGCATCTTTGAAAAGGCAGACTCTAGCTGTACTGTTCTGTTTTTCTTCAGAGACATGTTATCTACACTTAATGCATTATCTACACTGAATGTGGGAAATTATTTACTTTTGAGAGTTTCATGACATTTCTATAGATGATTGGTGACACAATGCAAAGTCATAAGATCTTAGCTGGGAGGAATCATCGTAAAAGTGTGCTTTTCTCTAAGTTTGCACAGTCCATGCCCTGGTTCCCTAGTCACTGAGACAGTGCCTGGAGACTTGGCTGTGGGATATGGGGAAGGGGCAGGAAAAACACAACAGAGTCCCTGGTCTTCCTTATTCTAAGGAATCATGATACCTTGAGTTTTTTTGTGTTATATCGCATGCATTTAGAAACACAGTATTTACCAGATCCATTTCATTTTGTGTGTTAATTTTCTCTTCAGTAAAACTGATCAGGAGGCAAGAATCTGTACATCCTGACTACTTTTAACTTTCCAGTTCATTCTCTGTATAGGTACCATGTCACTTGTATATGATGATAGATCATTTTGAACTGTGCTGCAAACATATTTTCTCTATGATATGAGATTATTTTCTTCTGTGGTTGCTTTATTTTTGTAAAAATGTGTTTTCTCTTTTCAGTTGACTACATGAATTCGTAGTCGTTGAAAAGCCTAATAACAGTGGGAGATGGGAGTCCGTCCATGGGTTGGGGGGAGGTGCGCTATCTTGGAAATACACATCTTCAGTCCATGTATAATCTATCAAGCTAATGTGTGAAGTTGGGACTGTGAGATCTCAAGCATTTCTTATGTAACTTCATTGCCAATTCTGAGAGATGTTTTCCTTTTATGTTTTTATACAGTGGAATGGAAATTATTTCTAGGCAACAGTTTCATTCTGTATGATGGCATTTTAACTTTCTCATCAGGATGATAAAATATTATTTTCTCTTTGTCTTTCTCCCTTCCTCCTGTTTGCCTCCTCCCTCCTGTCCTTTCCTTCTTCCTTCTGCTTATGCTTACCATAATGTAGTTCTACTTCATGGCCCTTTCCTTGTTCTTTTGCTGAACTTTAGAGACTCCAGTCCTTCACTTATTTGGGAAAAAATTGAAGAGCCATCCATAGATTGTCACGAATTTGAGGAATTATTTTCTAAGACTGCTGTAAAGGAGAGAAAGAAACCTATTTCTGATACCATCTCAAAGACAAAGGCTAAACAGGTGAGTATTCATGTGCTTTCTGAAATTGTACAGGTTTCCAGCCGGGCGTGGTGGTGCACGCTTGTAATCCCAGCATTTGGGAGGCTGAGACCAGAGGATCCGAGTTCGCGGCCAGCCTCAGCTAGCTAGTGAGGCACTCCACAACTTAGTGAGACTTGGTTTCAAAATAAAGAATAAAAAATAGGGCTGGGGGTATAGCTCGAAGGTAGAACGCCCCTGAGTTCAATCCCCAGTACGGAAAAAAAAAAAAAATTGTATAGGTTTCCGACAGAAGTGGGAATTTTCATTAGAGAAAAACTTTGAAGTGGTTTATGGGCTGTCTAAACCTCCAAGGACCTTATGCAGATAACAAAGGTTAGAATTTTAGAACATGTGGTTAAGTAAGATGAGCCCAATAGACCAACAAATACTCCATCAAGTGATAATATCCTCACATTTTCATATGTAATCTCATAATACATTATTCTAAAATCTCAGCCATTGCTTCCTTCTGGAATTGGTTATCTAGAAATAAATTTTTACTTGATTTCAATCCATCTGAGTACTAGACAGGAAAAGAGTGAGCAGAGAAAACAAGCAAGAAGTGAGTCTCTAGTAACGTAAGATGTGTTTGGTTTTTTGCTGCATTGTAACTGAAATAGTTACCATTAGAACCCACCCAGCTAAACAGTCATACTAGACACCAAATGTGGAAGAAAACCTTACATCCACTTTTAACATCATCTCTATTTCATGTTAGATCCTTTGATCTACCCTGTGACAGGAGGAGTCAGAAAAAGAATGAATGATGGACTCGGAGACAAACGTTTCCAAACTGTGTTTCCAGTGGGTATATTAGGTGGACTTGATCATGAAATGTTGTAAATTTCTCAAGTATGTCATTCAGGAAGGTATAGTAAAATACCAAAATGGTGAGTCCAGATACTATGAATTTCCCACCCTTCTCCCTAAAATGGAGAATGTCCACATTTCTTAAATTTCATAAGTAACGAGAAAGAATACAGTGTAGATAAGGGAATGGCAAATAGCGGAGAGAAGGAGGGAGAAGAGAGGCCAGTGAGTGCCAGTTAAAGGGGTGATTCCATGCATTTTTGCCACTGACCTGGTAGTTGTAGTTAGGCATATGATGAGAGTGGTCTCCATCAATGTTTCTTTCAGAGCAGAAACCTCCTTCTAGTTGGTCACTGCCAAATCCAGCCATGAGGGGATGGATTTCAATGGGACAACCAGACCCCTGGCACCATAGCTGACTGGGTGGGTGGGCTTTCATTAATCTGAGAAGGATGCAAACCCAGATGTGATGCAGTTCATTTTTTGAGAACTATTTATTGCATTATAGCTGGTTTGGAGGTATAAAAGTTTGTTGTTGTTTTCATCTTGTAACCTTAGGTCAGCAACTATAGTAAATGAGACATCATTATAGGCACTGAATAAGTACCTGCTAAATTGACAAACTGGCCAAGTGAGGGAGGAGGCCTTATAAACATCTGTAGCTATGCCCAGAAATGATTAAAAACCAGAAAATCATTAATGTCCTAATAATAAGTCCAAGGTGACAGTGTTATGAGGAATAAAAGTCAATGGAAAATCACATTTTCTCTGGCAGAGATAGATATTTAAAAAATCTTTTCCATGGTGTATTTTCATACAGTGCTCTCTTCTTGTGGACTAGTCCGAGGTAGGAAAGCTGTCCAGGCAAGGAGTATGGGTAGAGAGTAAAGATGTCAAGGAGACCCGGCAGCCAGAACTGCCACTTGATGAGCAGGCAGATGTGAGTTGTCGCTTGTCCAGGGACTAAATACTCAGAAAAACAAGACCTCCTCTCTGCACCTCCCAATGCCCTCTTTTTTGCAACGGGAATTCAGATTAGGGAGAGGCCTCATATATTGTCTGAGACTATAGGATTTCATGCTCTATTTGACATAGTATTCGACTGTTAGCTTCCTGAAATATGATTTTTTTTTTTTGGTACTGGGGATTGAACTCAGTGGCATTCTACCTCCACATTACACCCCTAGACCTATTTTTTATTCTTTATTTTGAAACAAGGTCTCACTAAGTTGTTGAGAGCCTCACTAAGTAGCTGAGGCTGGTCACAAACCCGGTCCTCCTGTCTTAGCCTCCCAAGTACTGGGATTACAAGCGTGCACCACCATGCCTGGCTCTAAAATATGATTTTGATCTCATCAAATATCAAGTTAAATGAGTTCACATGAGGTGGTCTTTTTGCAAGTAAACAGTGAATCTGTATTGAGCATCATCTCGGCAAAATCACCTCATTCTGTCCCTGAAACATCTCATAATTGTAGCTAAGAGACTTTGCCAATGTCATAAGTTGCATTTATTGATAGTGACACCACAGCTGACCTTCAACTTTAAACAAGGATTATGAAACAGTCCCCATCATGACTCCTCATGAGATTGTTCAGCAACTGCTTGGCTGGGGTCTTGGTATTGGACTTTGTATTTCAGGTCTGTGTTAGAAGGGATAAAAGTTTGTTGTCATTTTTTTCCTATATTTTAGAAAAAAATCTACTGCAAAATGATATATTAGTGAAGAAACAGTTTTATTTGACTTCATTGCATTTCAAAGAAAAATCTCCATTACATTTCCTTGAGGCATTTAGAATTCTGTTTAAGGAAAGCATATTTTCAGGATGCATGCAAATAGCTCCCCCTTTTATAGGAAATATATCCCGATTATATGTGCAGACATTTTGGAACCTCATGATTCATTTCCAGTAAAATTAATAGCCTTTAATGCTGTGGCATATGTTTATGGCGATATTTCAAGCAATTCTTCTTATACACAATGGGAGCTGGAAGTTCTGCTTTTCTTTAAATATTTAAAAATAGCCAAATAATTTTTCTGTGATCTGTCTTCTTGAAAGTAAGACTGTGGTCAGATGCAGTGGTTTTTAATGAGGTGCCTATGTGGTTTCTACTGTCACAACAGACATTTTCAGTGTGATGGTAGAAGATTCCCTCAGCTGGGCACATTCCCCTTTGCCAAGAAGAGACTGAAGGTTATTCTCTGGATACCCAAACTAGTAGTAATGTTTAATATCTTGTATTTCTAAATCCCCTTTTCTCCAAGGAACTGAAGACAAAGCATTTTATATTATTCTCATGAAATAAGTATTTCAGTTTTTTCTGTGATGGTTTCTTCCTTTAACTGCCTTTACTTTGAAGTAATGCATGTAAGGAGATTAGCTAAGTATGTGGTAGTTGATCACATAGTTCATAACCAAATATGTGACATTTTATGTATCTGAATTATTTATTAACCTACTAACTTAGAATAACGACATATCTTTAGGAATAAAGAGGAAATAGAAAAGGTGATTTTGTATGGCACACTTATACACTTGCCCATTTTTAAGGAATACTCTAAGAGCCAGTAAGTATTCAGTTTGCTCTCTTTGCTAAGGTCATGGTAATCAGTGATGGAGAGTGTGGAAAGCAACTCCAGGTCACCTCAGGATCTTTCATGGCCAAATAAAGATGACATTTTTACCTAAACTTATGAGCAGAAAAGTGAGAACTTACTTTGGAGTGAGGATTACCTCAAAAAGAAGTTTTAGGCTAATCCTGTGTCCAATGAGATCATGAGAAAATCCATTCTGGTGAATATGGTAATACGAGTGACGGTAATAAAACCATGACAATGACAACCATGGAAACCACAGTCATATGGCGCCCATTATTAACCATGTACCACTTGTGGTTCTTTGCACTTTACTTCTCTTACCTTGTTTAATCTTTATCCTCCTGTGCGATAGACACTGATGTCCTCACTTCATTTTGTGGAAGACTGAAGAATGAGGAAAATTTCAACATGTTCCCATACTAGTAACCTGCAGAGCCGGGGTTCAAACCCCAGCCACCTGGCTCCTGAGCCTACATTCTTCCCAATTAAAGCTGTGTATATGGATGTGAAATGTTTTATATGAATATAGTATTTTATTAGGTAGAGAGACTAGAATATATACTTAAAAATAATTTGAATTTGTATTATTTCCCATGTGGGTTCAATATTTAAATAACTATAAGTTAAACTTAAAAACTGTATGTGGAGACACATTAAAAAACTGTTCCCTACTCTACTAGATTTTGACAAATACATAAATTATGATGCCACCAAACATGACATTTGCCCAGTTAAATAAGAGTTTATCTGAGTGGTGTGAGCTTTAGATGTAAGCTTCTGTAAGCAGTGAAAATAAGGACCATTTGCTTATGTGGCATATAAGTGGTGGTTAGAGGCAGACAGCTGCTGTGGTTAAACTTCACCAAATGTCAACCGGTGATATTCTCTATTCACCCCATGACACGAAAAGAACCATCTCTGTAAAATATGCCCTAAGTAAATAATGTCCAATCATGCTTATAGCATCTGTAAGGGAACATGCTGCCCACAATGTAAAGTTGTGCCCAGAAGTTAACAAGAGTAAGAATAATCTGTGTTATTCTTTAAATATATAACTGACATCTGTGTAACCATTTAGTGCAAAACAAATGAATCCCATCATGGCTTTTTTCTATTTATCAGATTAAAGTGCTCTACCCAAAGAGTTAGAGAGAAAAACTATTTATCATAGTTAACTTTGTTGGACTTCAGCCTCTGAAAATACGATTAGAAAAACATATAGTTAAATCTGCTGCTTATTATAAAGGGAGGTAGTGAAGAGATTCACTAGAATTCACATTATATAGAGATGGAAATGTTAAGGTATTAGACGTTTCAATCTTCCCATTGTACTTGCTGACCTAGCTTAATAAAGTTTTTTATAATGTTGTAAAAACTCATAATAATGATGGGAAATGAAGCATTTATCATTCAGCTGCTCTTATTTGGGAGTATATAACATAATACCTCTAAGTATTCTTATAAGCAATAATAATTGACATTAAAAGACTTCTTTTTGTTATGTTGAGGAATTTGGGGGAATGCAGTCCACTTCAAATATTGCCCCATGCTGCAATACTGACTGCTGTGAAAAGGGAAAAAGAGGTGTTATAGCTTATCTGTTAATCTCTGCTTCTGTTCTATTCATTTATTGCAAGTATACGCTTTTAGGTTTTTAAAAATATGTCTCATTCTAATTGGAGATTTCAGTGTTCGTAGGGTACTGAGCTGAATGGGAACCAGAGTAGCAGAAGCCTCATTTTTTTGTATGGATGTTAATTTGTTTGAGTTGTAGCTGGCAGTGGTGTGTTTGGGTTGATTTGGACAGTGACTTTGTCTTTTAGACTGACGACCTAAAACCATGTCATAAAACATTTTATAATAAGATAATTTAGATTTGTTTGGGGATATACAATAAACTTGTGGTACTTTGTAACTTTTGACATCTGCTTTTAATATAATATATCCCAATTGCAAGCCTTAAAAATGTATTTACATAGAAAACCACATCAAAATACACAAAGCTATAATTAGACAAACATAGGTTTCATGGAATCTGGATTCATTTTAGATGTTGAAAGATTTATTATTTTTTGAAGATGGCTATTCCTCTATTTGTAGAGTATACCAAATCAATTCAAAGAATGCAACAATAATAACTTCTATGTTTTATATTCTTTGAGCCAAGAAATTATTTTTATACTTCTAAGTAAATGGCTTTAAAAAATCTAAGAGCATAACAAAAACAAAGTATATTAAACTAATGACTCTTGACCTTGCTAGATTTTGTACTGGGGAAATAATATTTGATTAACTGTACCTTAGAATTGCATAAGATTTAGTAATAATGCTGAAAGTTAATCCTCTTGAACTTTATATTCATATACTATAATGGTATTAAGATTCCACTGGACTAGATATATGGGAAAAGGGTTTTGAATTTTAATGGCTGGGATGTTCTGTCCATCCTGATCCAAAGGAATTGAAGGAAGTGTATAGAATAGAGTATAAGTGTTATGCTCTTGGAGCAGATGATGAGAGTGTTTTGTCAACACCACCAATTTAGAGTGGGGCAGCTGTTGCAGAGAGCTCTAGAGAACTAAGCAGAGGGGGTTCTCTTCAAGCCACTAGTGAGACTAAGCAACAGAAGCAGGACCTTAACTGTTGCATTCTTCTTGTGATGTGATGGCAGTGGAATTTTTAGGTGGGAGCCTCTATGGGTTAGGCCAGGGTGAGGAGGTCTAGGCCAGGACCCATAGCTTACCTCAGTTCTTGTCTTTGAGAGCCAAAGAATTCAGCTCAGGAGACATGAAGATCAGAGTGTAGCATTTAACAGAAGGAGACAGGGAAAGGCACCAAAGTTTTGTCCCAGAAAGGGTTGCCAGGCTGAGACACTCATGTTGGAGTTGCCTCCAGCAAAAGCTGCCTCTGGAGGAGGAACTGCTGCTGTTGCTACCACCACTCTGCTCTCTCCCCTCCTGTTTTCTCTACTGCTTGCTCTCTTTCTCCCCCCCCCCCCTTTTTTGGGCTCTCAGTAGGATAGCTTTTATAGACTGGTAGTTCATCTGTTTTCAGTCCCTCATTTGAATTCCTAATGTGATTGGTTCTTGGATACAAGACCTGATTGGTTCATTTTCAATCTTTATTTGAATTCTGAATCTGTCTTGGGATAGAAAAGAGGGAGGGCTGCTGGCCCCAGCCTTTACCACCCCAGTGAGTGGGTAAGGGCCCAGGGGCAGCAGGCCATCTTCTGTCTCTGGGAGTTGCTCTGGTGGGGGTCTTGGATGTGAGGAATGCACCTCTATATTAACTGACCCTAGAACATTGACAGTGGAAGGAGGGCCCCTAGAATGTGCATAACACATCCAAAAATGGAGGACCGAACCTGAAGAAAAACCCAGGTCTGTGAAAAGAGAAGGAGAGAGGTTTTGTGTGCTCTCATAGGAAACAGAAAGGTAGATATAATATGATCAGACTTAATTCGAGAACTCTTGTTTGTTGGGAGACCTGGAGATTAAAGCCATCACCCAAGTAATTTGTCTTAATTATGACCAATTTTGTCCCATATTCAAAAATTCCTTTGATAAACTTCATCTTCCTCAAACTTTTTCTGACTTACTCAAACTTCTGTGATTGCTTTAATCTTCAGTTTTTGTCCCAGTTTTCCCTTTCCCAATTTGGACATTCTTTAGGACAAAACTTTCCTATATGAAATCCTTTCTTTTGCCCAAAATATTCTCCTTTCTTTTACTTTTCTTACCAAAAATATCCTCACACTCATGTACTTTCTTCCCACTTCTCTCATTCCTACATATACTAGTTGCTTTCTGCCATAATCCCTTAATTTTATATTTGAAGCAATCCTACAATGTATCTTAATTCAGACCAAATTGCTTCTTCTGTCAAAAAAATCATCTAAGTTCTCATCGCTACCTCCTCATAGCATTGTATAAATTTTGTCCATAAAAATATACAGTGATTGGACCCCAAATCTCCAGCAACCTAGACCCAAAGACAAAGCACACTCCACATTGTTTTCCAACAATCCTTAAGCCCTTTTAACAGACCCAAATAAGTTACTGTAGACCTTAAATAGCCAAGAGCATTTTGAAGCCTATATCTATTTCCATTTACTCAATTTATCTCTAAGTTCTTCTAAGTCTTTATAGATTATCCCTGAAAACTGAAACACCAGGATAGAATCCTTAGCATGTGAAGCCGCACATGCTAAATGAACCTTGCTCTAAACACACAAAATCCTGAGAGCAATGAACCTCGCTCTAATTACACACACAATCCTGATTGTCTAGCCCTTGAAGTTGGTGGCGGTGGTTGTAGCCTATGGTCTCTAGGTGGCACTGGGCGACCTGGCATGCCTGCACTATACACTAAGTGGTGTTCACATGTGGCCAGGGGGAACAATCCTTTCATGAAGATGGCCCATGCCTGTAGGAGAGGGGCTTTGGGTGGAAGGCAATCCCAGGATGTCAGTGATGGCAACAGCTGTCAGCTGAGTCAGCTTTTGGTATCATGGTGCCTGGGCTGGTTTGCAAACTGCACCCACCCCTTTATTCTGCTCTGGGGACATAGCACCAGAGAGAGAGAGAGAGAGAGAGAGAGAGAGAGAGAGAGCTCCCTGGTCCTGCCATCCTGTTCTTTCTCCTTCCCTTTCTCAAGGGCAGCGGCTATAGCATCAGACCTGGAATGACATGTGCCATGCTTGACTCCAGCTCCCAGGGGAATGTGCAGGGAACAGAGCAGGAACTCCATTACTGGGCCACGAGCAACATAGGCAGGTGAAAGAGTCAGAGAGGAGGCAGGAGAAAGGCACTCGAGTGGCAGAGAGGAGACTGCAAGTGGCTTCTGGGATCTCCAGAAAGGTGGGCCCCTCTGAGGCAACATTCCTAACTCCTGAAGGAAAGGGAGTATTCTCTCATTTGCAAGCTCTGTCACCAGCCTTGGGGATTGTGGCCATCCTTCTGGTTTTTCCTGGGGGGCTGTGCCTGATGCTTGCGGCATCAGAGGTCTCCGGGTAGAGAGTGAAAGTTAAGCACCCTGTTGGGCCATGACAGAGGCCCAGAGCCAGCAGGGCCTCTCGGCACTGGCCCAGACCAGCAGTTACACGCTGCTGGTATATAACAGCTGCAGAGGGATAGATAGCAGAGGCTTGAGTCACTGCACCAATGGAGGTGGGAGCCACCAAGGGGTGGTCAGCCCTATAGCTTACTCCAGTTGTTGTCTTCAAGAGCTAAAGAATTACACTTAGTATTTAACAGAAGGTGCCAAGGAAAGGCAGAGGAGCTCCTGCGCAGCTGAAGGGTCCCAATAAGTGTTGCCCATGAGGTGCTCCTGCGGGGCCTTGGCCACCACGGAGCCACCTCCAAGGAGCCGTGCTGAAGAGTTGCCTAGCTTAAGGACCTCCACTGCTGTTGCTGTGGCTGCTGCTACCACTTTACAGGACTGTCACATTTTAGAATAACAACACAAAACAATGGGAGGAAACAAAGCTGTACTGGAGTTAGAAAATGACGAGATGGTAACTTACATGTACAGGAAGAAATGAGAACAATCAAAGAAAAATGAAAAGGTTAATATAATAAGCTATATCTCTCATTTCTTCTTTCAGTTTCTTTAAGAGACTTAAGATTATATGAACTAATAATTGTAACATTTTGTACTATATACATACACACACATCCTCATACATATGTGAATGTGTATGCAGCATATAGTATGTATATAAGTAAATGGTACTGTCGAGAAGTAAAGTTTCCATATAAGTAAAAGGAGGTAAAAGAAGTTCTCCATGAACAGGAAATGCCTTGTTCGTAGTTTGGAAGACTTAATATTATTAAAATGGCAATACTCACCAAGTTGATCTCGAGATTCAACATAATGTCTGGCAGCTTCTCAACTGCCTGTTTCCTTTTTAGTGAAATAAACAAGCTGATCTAGAAAACAAGCTAGAAAGAGAACAAAGTTGAAGGAATCATACTTTTTGCTGTCAAAAGTTATTACAGGTTGAGCATCCCCAGTTTAAAAATCTGAAGTGTTCTGAAATCTAACATCTAAGTGTTTTGTATGTTTGGATTGGAGGTGCTCAGTTTGTAAAGTCTATGCAAATATTCTAAAATCTGAACAGTTCCCAAATCCCCAAAACTTTAGATTCCAAGCATTTTGGAAAAGAAATAACCTGTATATGGATAGACATATTGATCAATGGAATGATTTCAGAGTCCAGAAATACTTACATGTATGGCCTACTGATTTTTGACAGTGATGCCAAAGTGTTTAATGGGTGAAAGAATAGTCTTTTCAAAAAACAATAGTGAGACAACTAGATGTCTACATCCAAAAGAATGAAACTGAAACTCCAGTTCATACCATTAACAAAGGTAATTTAACAGGGGAATATACTTAAACATAAGAGTTAAAACTATAGAGCTCAGAATAAATCTTAAGTAAAACTTTGTTACCTAGGTTAGTCAATGGTTTACTAGATACAACTCCAAAAGCACATATAAAAAAGAAAAATGATTTGGAATCATACAAATTAATGATTTTTGTGCTGCACATGGTATCATAAAGGAACTAAAAAGACAACAAACACATAAAGTGGAAGAAAATAATTGCAAATCATATCTGATAAGCAGTTAATATCCTGAATATATAAAGAACTCCTACAACCTGACAACCACCACCACCCAAAAAAACCTGATTAGAAAATAGGCAAATGATTTATTTTTTTATTTTAATTTATTTATTTTTAATTTTTTATTGTAGTAATTCGTGCAATATAGCATACATCTTTGTTAAGTACAAGTTGTTAACAACATATTTGCACACAATTCTCATTTGACCCCTTCCCCAATTCCCTCCCCGTCAGGTTCACATCAGTGAGTGACCTTGATATGATTGTGTAAGTACATCATGTGCTTTAGGGTGTCCCTCTGCCCCATGCGTCCACTACAATTAATTCAACTTCTTTGCTTATCGAGGATCTCTCCTTTTCATCTGGAGACCCTCCTATGCCCCATCTTCTCCCTAGCATCCACATATTAGGGAGAACATATGCTTTTTTACTCTTTGTGACTGACTAATCTCACTTAACATAATGTTTTCCAGTTGCATCCATTTCCCTGCAAAGAACATGATTTTATTCTTCTTTATGGCCGAGTAAAATTCCATTGTGTACATATCCCATAGTTTTGTAATCCATTCATCTGTGGTTGGACATCTTGGCTGCTTCCATAGTTTGGCTATTGTGAATTGAGCTGCTA
>PVLC010043128.1:0-12561 GCA_004027655.1 Graphiurus murinus | reverse complement strand
CTACATTGTGATACATATTTAATAGAACTAGAGATTGAAAACAGTCATTTGCACAGAACTATGAAAAATCAGCAAGTCTGAGGTCCCAAATTTTAGGGCTTAATTTACTCTGTGACTAGGTCTAAAATATAACAAATATCTCAAACTAGAAAACTGTATTTTATATTTAGCATATAAGACTTTAGGCTTAAGGAAATAAACAAAGCCATTAAGTATGAAATGCAAAAACTGTGAATCATCCTATAGACATAAATAAATGTTATAGTTTTACCTTCCCCAAAATTACCTTGGCCCTTCTCAATGTGTGCTAACCGTAAAAGTGGGACATTCTGTAACTACCACTGTCCTTTCATTTACTTTGACAGGTTCAACTACATTTCTGTTTCTAATGTCCAAATCCAGATCTCCACCCTACTCTTGTATCAAACCATCTGTTCAATATTTAAATGCCTAAGCATAACTATACTTACATATCTGAATCACCTCAAAATCAGAATATCCAAATTAAGTGCATCTCCAAATTCTTCCCAAAACCAACCCTACAAAACAAAGCTCTCCAACAAAAAATAAATACTAATAGTAACTGTCTCACTCATAGCACTGTGACTTCTTCCTGCTCCTTTAAAGTTCTACACACACACACACACACACACACACACACAGAGTTTTTTTTTAGGTACAGGATGGAATCCAGGACCATTTTACCTCTAGGCTATACCCCCAGTCCTATTTTATTCTTTAGTTTGAAACAGGGTCTCATTAAGTTATGGAGGGCCTAAGTTAAGTAGCTGGGGCTGGCTGTGAACCGGTGATCCTCCTGTCTCAGCCTCCCAAGTACTGGGATTACAAGTTTGTGCCACCATGCCCAGCAAAAGTTCTCCATATTTTTACAAGAGGAGTACTTTGCTCATCTAAAACAAGTTAATACAGAAATAAATATTAGTACCACAATGCTTAATTAAGTTTAGCAAGAAAAAGCATTTAAATCCCAATAATAGTGAATATGAATACAATACCAAAAGCTCCTACTGAGGAAAATTACAAAAACATGGGAGCTGAGAGGGGTGACTGAAAAACATCAGAGAACTAAGGAGGCAGTTAAGAATCAGTAGGCCAAACCCAAGAAAAGATATCCCAAGAAGTGAGTCACGTTTGTGGGGCAGCTTGATCCTTAAAAGCAACTACCAGTGGCAGCTGAAAAGCTGAGAAGTGGAACAGAGCTTTCCACAGCTTCATAGACAGGGAAGAAAAAACTTGGGAAGCATGAGAAATCCCATCCTCATTAAGTTGAGCTCCAAAATGCAAAAGTTTCAAGTAAGGATGGACCATAATTAAATAAGCATTCACAAGAACTGCAGACCAGATCTTTTCAAACTCTGATGTTGAATTTTATACAGACATTCATAAAACCACCAGGCAAGGAAACAAGACAATATCAACAAAAAACCAGCAGGAACCAATTAGCTGGATTACAAATGTTAAAATGATAAAGTTTAGACTTCATGAGTATGTGTATTATGTCCAGAGAGATAATAAATCAAATCAAATAGAGAAAGCCAAGCATAGTAGCACATGCTTGTAAACCCAGTACTTGGGAGGCTGAAGTAGGAGGATCACAAGTTCATGGACAACCTCAGCTACTTAGTGAGGCCCTCCGCAACTGAGTGAGACCCTGTTTCAAAATAAAAAATAAAATAGGGCTGGGGGTGTAGCTCGGAGGTAGAATGCCCCTAGGTTCAATCTCCAGCACTGTAAAAAAAAAAAAGGAATTTCAGGAGAGAATTGAAAATCATTTAAAAGGAGTAAAAGATAGCAAATTTGAAAAAAGAAATGCAAACTAAAGCTCTGAAAAAATATAATAACCAAAATTAATATCTCAATGGATGGGATTTTACAGATATTTATACACTATAGTGAGAATTCATTAACTAAAAAGATAGTTGAGTAGAATCTATCCCAGATTATAGCTCGAAGACAAAACAATAGAAACAGGAGATACAAAGGAAACAAAAAGTCCAACATACAAATAAAGAAACAATGAATGGATCAGAAGAAGTATTAGAAGAAATAACCCAGCATTTGGAAGGCTGAGACAGGAGGATCACAGGTTTGAAGCCAGCCTCAGCAACTTAGTGAGACCCTGTTTCCAAATAAAAAATAAAAATAAAATAGGGCTAGAAATGTAGCTCAGAGGTAGAATGCCCCTGGGTTCAATCATCAGCATAAAAAACAGAAGAAGGAGGAGAAGGAGGAGAAGAGGGAGGAGGAAGAGGAGGAGGAAGAGGACGAGGAGGAAGAGGAAGAGGAGGAGAAGGAGGAGGAGGAAGAGGAGGAGGAAGAGGAGGAGGAAGAGGAGGAGAAGAAGAAGAAAATAATAATAATAATAATAATAATAATAATAATAATAATGGTGGAGAATTTTCCAAAACTGACAAAAGATATCAAACCCACAGATTCCATTAGCCCAACAAACCATAAGAGCACAAATAAAAGGAAATCTGCAGGGTTGAGGAAGTAGTTCAGTAGTACAGTGTATGTTTACACCACGCAAACTGCCCTAGGTTCAATTCCCCACCACCACAAAAGAAAAGGAAATCTATACCTAATTACAGTAATAGTAAACTGTTGAAAATCAAAAAGTAAAAGATAACCCTTCCAACCAATAAATGATATTTGCAAAGGAGCAACAGCTACACTAACTGCTAACATTTCAGTTGTAGATAATGGAATGGTTTTCAAATAATTTTTTTTAAATAATCTACCAATTAAAATTCCATACCAAATAAAAATACAAATGAAAAGTATGCAAGGCCACTGAGGAAAACAGCACTGATTGCATTTTTTTAAGCCCTTCTTTTTTTTTTTTTTTTTTTTTTTTTTTTTTTTTTTTTTTTTTTTTTTTTTTTTTTTTTTGCGGTACTGGGGATGGAACCCTGGGGCATTCTACCTCTGAGCTATACCCCCAGCCCTATTTTTTATTCTTTATTTTGAAATAGGGTCTAAGTTGCTGAGAGCCTCGCCAAGCAGCTGAGGCTGGCTTCAAACCCAGATCCTCCAATCTCAGCCTCCCAAATGCTGGGATTACAAGCGTGTGCCACCAAGTCCAGCTTTTTTAAAGCCCTTCTACAGATACATCCGAAATGCAAATGAACAAGATGCAAGGTTTCTGAATCTGATATCAGCTTTATAACAATTCAGTGATAGTGGTATGGATCAAATAGAGTAAGAATGGCCATGATTTGATAAGTGTTGAAGCTGGGTGACTGCTATCTGGAAGTTCATTATACCAAGATCATAACTTTTGTACAAGCTCTATCTATTTTTTAAACTGTCCCTAATAGAAAGCATCTTTAAATGAAGATAAAGATCAGACTAACAAACACTGAGAGCTTAACAACAGCAAATCCACATCAACTAGAATATTAAAGATGTTTTTAAAACAAAAGAAACATTGCCCAAGATACAATAATGAAGAAAAAGTAATTTTAATAAATCTAAAGACTATATAAAAATTCTAAGAATATGTGTATATGTTTTTTGTGGATGAACCACAAAGCCTAAATAATAAATTACATTACTTGAACAAATTAACTGAATCAGATATTAGAAAATATTTTATATTAGCCAGGTGTGGTGGCGCACACTTGTAATCCCAGTACTTGGGAGGCTGACACAGGAGGATCACATGTTCACGGCCAGCGTCAGCTACCTAGTGGGGCTCTCCGCAACTTAGTGAGACCCTGTTTCAAAATAAAGAATAAAAAATAGGACTGAGGGTGTAGCCCAGAGGTAGACTGCCCCTGGGTTCCATCCCCAGTACCGGGGAAAAAAAAAAGAAAAAAGAAAGAAAATGTTCTATATTATCATCAATTTTGATGGGTAAATAATAATGATTTTTTAAATGTCTTTAGGTATATCAAGATGTATACTTACTATCTATAAACATAATAATTTGATGCCAGGAAACTGCTTTAAACAAGATTACCAAAATGGTAAAAACTCTTGAAACTGTAGTATAGTTCATTTCCCAGTGGTTTATTATAGCTTCTGAATTTCTTCCCTTGAAATTTTTCATAAAAGTTAGATTTATACAACAAAAATGGTATGTTTGTTGTGCAGTACATCCCCAGTACTAAGGAAAAAAAGGCAAGTAAGTATATATTTCCATAATAAAAATCTTGAAAATGGAAAACTTTATTTCCATACAAAAAGTTAAACACACACAAACAGGCACATACAGTAGGAGACTGTAGTGTTCGAGGTCCACGCTTTTTCCAGAAAAGGGTAAAAGTAGCAATAATTATTAGCATTAACAGGTCAAGGAAGTTATAACATTTAGGATAATCACTAAGAAAGAGCACATTGAAGATATTAATCCTAATGGAAAGGAGAAAATTTATTTTTTAAATAGGTCAAAAGAAGGCAAAAAAAGAGGAAAATATAAAATAGGTAAAATAGAAAACAATTACTAAAATAATACGGGGATTGGCCAAATTTAGACCATTGCTTGTTTTTGTATATAAAGTTTTACTAGAACATAGTCATGTTCATTTATTTGTTGGCTATGGATGCTTTTGCACTGCAACATCAGAGCTGAACAGGTATAACAGATACTGGATGGACCACAATATTTTAGGCTTTGTGGCAAGTCTGACAATCTCTTACACAGTAAATTTAAACAGCAAATTGAACATACAAAAGAGATAAAGAAGCCGGGCGTGGTGGCCCATGCTTGTAATCCCAGCACTTGGGAGGCTGAGACCGGAGGATCCGGGTTCACGGCCAGCCTCAGCTACCTAGTGAGGCACTCCGCAACTTAGTGAGACCCTGTTTCAAAATAAAGAATAAAAAATAGGGCTGGGGGTATACCTCAGAGGTAGAATGCCCCTGAGCTCAATCCCCAGTACCACAAACAAACAAAAAAAAAGAGATAAAGAACAGAAGTTAATGAACTAGAGCATGCACACACACATATATATAAAGAGTATCAACAAAGTCAACAGTTGGTAAAAATAGATAAATGAAAATAAATATTAAAACACTAAATGAGCCAGGCATGGTGGCGCACACTTGTAATCCAAGTACTTGGGAGGCTGAGACCAGAGGATTCACGTTCTCGCCAGCCTCAGCTATCTAGTGAGGCTCTACACAACTTAGTGAGATCCTGTTTCAAAATAAAGAATAAAAAATGGGACTGGAGGTGTAGCTCAGAGGTATAATGCCCCTGGGTTCAATCCCCAGTACTGGAAAAAAAAAAAAAAACTAAATGAGACTATTCATGAGCAAAAGAGAGAAACCAGAAATACCAATTTCAGAAAATAAAATGAGGTTTAAGTATAGAATTTCAGATATCAAAAAACTTAATGAAAGGATACTGAGAAAAAGTGGGAGGGGGCACTGAGTATTGAACTCAAGGCATTCTATCTCTGAGCTACATCCTCATCCCTATTTTATTTTTTATTTTGAAATACAAGGTCTTTCTAAGTTGCTAAAGCTGGCCTGGAATCTGGAATCCTTCTATTTCAGCTTCTCAGCCTGTGTCACCACAACTGGCTAAGAAAAAAATTTTTTAATGAATTTGAAATCTTGGAGCTGGGCATGGTGGCGCACACTTGTAATCCCAGTACTAGGGACACTGAGACAGGAAGATCTGGGTTCGTGGCCAGCCTCAGCACTTAGTGAGACCTTCCGCAACTTAGTGAGAACCTGTTACAAAATAAAGAATAAAAAATAGGGCTGGGGGTGGAGCTCGGAGGTAGAATGCCCCTGAGTTCAATTACCAGTACTGGAAAAAAAAAAAAGGAAATGGGCAACTGAATTGAATATACACTTCATAAGAGAAGAGATACAAATGACCAATAAATACATTAAAATAAGTTCAACATCATTAGCAATCAGGGAGATGCAAATCAAAACTACACTGAAATTTCATCTAACCCCAATCAGAATGGCAATCATCAAGAAGACAAATAACAGCCAGGCGTGGTGGAGCACGCTTGTAATCCCAGCATTTGGAGCCTGAGACCAGAGGATCCAGGTTCTCAGCCAGCCTCAGCTACCTAGTGAGGTACTCCGCAACTTAGTGAGACCCTGTTTCCAAATAAAGAATAAAAAAAAATAGGGCTGAGGGTGTAGCTCGGAGGTAGAATGCCCCGGTTCAATTCCCAGTACCACAAAATAAATAAATAAATAAGTCAAATAACAATAAATGTTAGCGAGGATGTGGGGAAATAGGAACTCTTCTACATCATTAGTGGGACTGCAAACTAGTTTAGCCACTATGGATCAGTGTGAAGATTCCATAGAAAATTGGGAATGGATCCACCATACGTTCCAGCTATCCCACTCCTGGGTATTGTTCCAAAGGGATTGAAACCAGAGAACTACAGTAACATATGCATACCCATGTTCATAGCAGCACAATTCACAATAGCTAAATTATGGAACCAACCTAGGTGTTCATCAACAGATGAATGAATTACAAAATTACCGGAAATATACACAATGGAATTCTACTCAGCAATAAAGAAGAACAAAATTATATCATTTGCAAGAAAATGGAAGGACCTGAAGAACATTATGTTAAGTGAGATTAGCCAATCACAGAAAAGTGAAGGGGCATATATTTTCTCTAATTTGCGCAAGCTAGGGAGTAACTGGGACACAAGAGGAACTCTAGATAATGAAGGAGAAACCTCCGTGGAGCCAAGGAGGTGGTCTAAGGAAAGGGGAGGAGGAAGATTGAAGCTCATTAATGGAAATATTACCATCGACTATGTGTACATATGTGAATATATCAACATCAATCTCAGTACTCTGTATTGGAAAGGGGGTAAATAGGGAGGGGAGGGAGCAAAGTGCTATGTGCATGTATGTTATTGTCAACATGATTTACATTATGATGTAAAACTATAATGTATCAATAAAAGAACATTGTTAAAAAAAAAAAAAAAACAGAAATGAGCTATCAGGTCATGAAAACACATGGAGGAGACTTGAATATACAACACCAAAAGTGAACCCTAACATAAACTACTGACTTTGCATGATTATGACGTGCATAGGATATATGCAAATACCATGCCATTTTATGTAAGAGACTTAAATGGTCCATGGATTTTGGTATTTGTGGGGGTCCTAAAGCCAATAGCCATGGATAGCCAGGGATCTGTACTGAAAGAAAGCAGCTGGAGAATAAAGAGCACATAATATATGGATCCACTAATAAAAAATTGTCTAGCCTAAGTGTCAGAAGCAAATCAGTTACTAGGGAAGGAAAGGACAAAGGGATTCTTATCTGAATTGTGGCAATGGCTACATATGCCAAAACGCCTCAAACTGCACACTCTGAATATGTGCAGCTTATTACTGCCAACTACACCTCAGTGAAGCTGTGAGAGGGAAGAGAGGTCAGGCACAAAGGAGAGGGGAAAGTTGAAATGACAGAAATTTAACCTTTCTGGGCCCCAATTTTCTAATCTATAAATGGGACACAGATTTTTTTTCTTTTTTTTTTTTAATACTGGGGACTGAATCCAGAGGTATTCTATCTCCATGCTACACCCCCAGCCCTATTTTATTTATTTCAAAACAGGGTATGACTAGGTTGCTTAGAGTCTCACTAAATTGCTGAGGCTGACCTCAAACCTGCGATCCCCTGCAACTTAGTGAGACCCCCATTTCAAAATAAAGAATAAAAAGTAGAGCTGGGGGCTGGGCATGGTGGCACACGCTTGTAATCCCATACTTGGAAAGCTGAGGCAGGAGAATCACAGATTCGAGGACAGCCTCAGCAAATAGTGAGACTCTTGTCAACCTAGCAAGACCCTGTTTCCAAATAAGAAATACAATGGGGTTAGGGGTATAACTCAAAGGTAGAATGCCTCTGGGTTAAATTCCCAGTACCACACACACACACACAAAAGTAGGGTGCCAGGTGTAGTGGTGCACGCTTGTAATCCCAGCATTTGGAAGGCTGAGACCGGAGGATCTGGGTTCACGGCCAGTCTCAGCTACCTAGTGAGGCACTCAGCAACTTAGTGAGACCCTGTTTCCAAATAAAGAATAAAAAATAGGGCTGGGGGTATAGCTCAGAGGTAGAATGCCCCTGGTTCAATCCCCAGTACCTCAAAAAAAACAAGCAGGGCTGGGGGTGTACTCAGAGGTAGAATGCCTCTGGGTTCAATCCCCAGTACTGCAAAAAAAAAAAAAAAACTGCCATCCTCCTGTCTCAGCCTCCCAGGTACTGGGATTACAGGCATGAACCACTATGCTCAGCTGGGACCTAGATTTTGAGAGCTAAATGAGAGTATATGCAAATTCCTTAGTATATTGTATATATTTATGTTTATTCCAATTCACTCCTACGAATATGATTATCTTATTGTGCTAGACTGTCTCGTAAGGACTAGAATACAACAGAATAGTCTCATGGGAAACAAGAACAAAATGACTAATTATGAAATTTTACAAATACTACAAAGAGATATATGATATTGAGAGAGATTATAAAAGGTATTTTTTACATAGTCAGAAAGGAAGCCGGGCGTGGTGGCACACGCTTGTAATCCCAGCATTCGGGAGGCTGAGACCGGAGGATCCGGGTTCATGGCCAGCGTCAGCTACCTAGTGAGGCACTACGCAACTTAGTGAAACTTGGTTTCAAAATAAAAAATAAAAAATAGGGTTGGGGGTATAGTTCGGAGGTAGAATGCCCCTGAGTTCAATCCCCAGTACCGCAAAAAACAAAAAACAAAAAAAGAAAGATAGATCAGAAAGGGCATCCCTGGGGAAGTGACCACATTGCTGAGCTCTAACAAATAGGTATGCATTAATCAAGCAAAGAGAAGAATAAGTACATGCAAATACTAGACTTGAGTACTGGACTGTGAATGTCTGGAATGGAAAGAATAAGGAGGAGCCTTGTGTGAGCTAGGATTTGAAAGGTAGTTTGAGGTCAGACAATGGAGGTTTATCTTAAGAGCAACAAGAAATCCTTAAAATGGTTTAAACTGGAGAAGTAACAAACTGATCTGTACTTTAAAAAATAATTACAGTATAAACAGTAAGTTACAGGAGAAAAAAAATGAACAGATAAACCAGTTAGGAGCTACGGCTGGAGTTCAGGCAAAAATACTGATAGTTTGGCTGAGGATAATGAAGCTATAGGTTCACTATCTTGAAAGATATTTTGAAAGTGCAAGAGATAGCCAGGCATGGTAGCACACCTGTCATCCCAGTGACTTGGGAAGCAGAGACAGAAACATCCCAAGTATGAGGCTAGCCTGGACAACTGAGAGAGCCTCATCACATATAAAAATAAAAAAGGATAGGGATGCAGTTCAGTGGCAGAATGTCCCAGGATGGAATCCCCAGTAGTTTAAAAAAAAAAAAAAAAGGAGACAGAGCAAAAAGGACAAAGACAAAGAGCTGTCATTATGGGGTTTATATTCTAGTGAAGAGAGACAAGTAAAATATTGCTTATACTAAATGGTTATAAAGTGGTATGAACAAAAATGGAGTAGAAGGGGTTGTCTCACTGCCCATGGAGTCAGAAAGGGCTAAATTCTGGGCAAAGAAAGGATGATGAAGGCATTCTGAACTTGTGACTGACAAACAGAACTAAACGGTGTAATGATATCTGCCCTAATGGCCTCAAGATCGGGGGAAGCGGGATAACTAGGGAAAACGCCAAGAGATGTAGTTCTGGGGCCTCTCCTTTATTCCTTCCATGATGAGATAGAAGCCAAAGGAAGGACATCCTTACCAAATGCACTAATAGCTATTAAACTCCCTGTCAAGTCCTGGGGAGAGATGGAAACCAGAAGAGGACTGGTCTTAGGTGAAATTATTACCCAATTTCTACCAGTCTGTTATTCCATGAGGACAGAAGGTGTATCTTTACCACTATACCCCAGAAACCAGACAAGTACCTGGCACACAGCAGACATAGGATATATATAGTTAAAAAATAAAATGAACAAATGAAAAATTATGATTAAAAGCAAATAATCCCTATGCTACCAGGGTAAAGATTTTAAATGTTTTCGTATAAAAAATTATCAAGTAGCCAAGCATGGTGGCACAAGCTTGTAACCTAAGTATTTGGGAGGCTGAGACAGGAGGACCGCAGGTTCAAGGCCAGCCTCAGCTACTTAGTGATGCTCTCAGCAACTTAGTGAGACTCTGTTTCAAAATAAAGAATAAAAACTAGGGCTGGAGGTGTAGCTCAGAGGTAGAATGCACCCAGGGTTCAATCCCCAGTACCACAAAAAAAAAAAAAATTATCAAGTGAGACTCACCACATAAAAGCTTTAAAAAGTAGCATAATAGCCTGGCATGGTGGTGCACGCTTGTAATCCCAGTACTTGGGAGGCTGAAACCGGAGAATATGGGTTTGCAGCCAGCCTCAGCTACTCAGTGAGGCCCTCCGCAACTTAGTGAGGCCCTCTTTCAAGAATAAAGAATAAAAAATAGAACCGAGGGTGTAGCTCAGAGGTAGAATGTCCCTGGGTTCTATTCCCAGCACCACAAAAAAAAAGTAGCATAATAGCTCTAAGTTCTGTTCAATTTTAAATCATAATCAAATGGCTTTAAATGGTTTTTAAATTGACTACTATATTCTAAGAGTCTCAAAGACAATCACATTTTATAAATTTATAAGATTTAAAAATAGGACTTTTTTTTTTTTTTTTTTGCGGTATTGGGGATTGAACTCAGGGGCATTCTACCTCTGAGCTACACCCCCAGCCCTGTTTTTTTATTCTTTATTTTGAAACCGAGTCTCACCAAGTTGCGGAGCGCCTCACTAGGTGGCTGAGGCTGGCCGAGAACCCAGATCCTCCGGTCTCAGCCTCCCGAATGCTGGGATTACAAGCGTGCGCCACCACGCCCGGCTTAAAAATAGGACTTTTTATAGAAGTTATAACAACACATGCTGAGTTCAGAAAATTTAAGTCTTTTCAAATTATCTTAACAAGTTTAATATTTAAAGAAATGGCAATACTTTATCCTACAATATTCTTCAGTCTTTTACTGCATTACTTTCATTGAATGCTGCTAACACATCCAATGAAAAATACATAGATAATATTATCAGGAAGTAATTTGCAAATCAGGTGTTTAACAATGCCACTCTGAGCCATTAGATAGCCCATAGATACGTAAATGATTAAAAAACTATTTTAAAATATAATTACAAGCTGGGTGTGGAGGCACACACCTGTAATCTCAGTACATGGATAGCTTCAGCAACATAGCAAGACCTTGTTTCAAAAAGCAAAAAATAAAAAGGGCTGGGATGTAGCTAAAAGGTAGAATGCCCCTGGGTTCAATCCCCAGTACCAAATATATATATATATAATTATAGAATGTTTTCTTAAAATATGCTTTGGTTATCTTAATCCAACTAAAATTTTTTCAGTTACTTATATTCTTTTTTTTTTTTTTGCTATACTGGGGATTGAACCTAGGGACATTTTACCTCCAAGATATACCCCCAGCCCTATTTTTTATTCTTTATTGTGAAACAAGGTCTCACTAAGTTGCGGAGGGCCTCACTAAGTACCTGAGGCTGGCCTCAAACCTGTGATTCTCCTGTCTCAGTCTTCCAAGTACTGGGATTATAAGCATGAGTGACCACGCCCAGCTTATATTCTAAAATTTGAATTAATAATTGTTGAACAAATTACTTACAAAAAATACATACCTTTCTCTTACAAAATCTGCTAGCTCTTTTGTAGATATCTGTCCATGTTTCATATTATGGTAGAGAACATCAAAGCCACTATTTTTTTCCCCCTAAAATTCAAAAAGATATTTAGTTTAACCAAAAAAGAAATTAAAAAGACTTGAGACTACAATAACCTTAACTTACTACTACACAATTCTTATCATGCTTTGGTAAGCTGTTTTTCCTTATTTTAACCATTGTTACTGCATGATTTTTAAACTGTACTAAAGCAATTCTACATGCTTGGGTAAAACTCAAAACTTATTATATATACACATGAACATATATACTCTATAATCATCCATAGGGTACAATTAATGAAATTAAGTCTGAAATTCTAAGGAATAACAAGCAGCATAGTTTAGAAATACAGAT
The DNA here is from genome assembly GCA_004027655.1 of Graphiurus murinus. Lineage (NCBI taxonomy): Eukaryota > Metazoa > Chordata > Mammalia > Rodentia > Gliridae > Graphiurus > Graphiurus murinus. Next base: position 455 of record PVLC010043128.1, on the reverse strand, counting down.
TTTTTAAAAAGACAATTCTATTTTAATTCCCTCAACACATAATAAAAAACTCTTAATTATTTAATTCAGAGTTTGTGCTTTAAAGTAACTAAATCTAACCAAGCATGGTGGCACACGCTTGTAATCCTAGTACTTGAGAGGATAAGACAGGAGGGATCCCAGGTTCCGGGACATCCTCAACAACATAGTGAGAACCTGTTTCAAAACAAAAAATAAAAAGGACTGTGAGGTTTAGCTCAGAGGTAGAACACCTCTGGATTCAATCCCCAGTACAATAAATAAATATACAAGGAAATAAGTAAGTAAATAAATAAATAAATCTTAGCCAGACCTGTGGTACACACCTATCATCCCAGTACTTCAGAGGCTGAACCAGGAGGATTGCAAATTCAAGGACATCCTCAGCAACATAGCAAGAAAAAGATAAAGGCGGGGGGGGGGGGGGGGGGGGGGGG
>PVLC010043127.1:0-12674 GCA_004027655.1 Graphiurus murinus | reverse complement strand
ACTGGGGATTGAACTCAGGGGCATTCTACCTCCGAGCTATACCCCCAGCCCTATTTTTTATTCTTTATTTTGAAACCGAGTCTCACTAAGTTGCGGAGTGCCTCACTAGGTAGCTGAGGCTGGCCGCGAACCCGGATCCTCCGGTCTCAGCCTCCCGAATGCTGGGATTACAAGCGTGCGCCACCACGCCCGGCTCCAACGTGACACTTTTACTTCTGAGCAAGCTTGAGCATCATAGTTTCCCTTATCTATATTATTGACTTCCATCTATAATCATAGTGATGGATATATTATTCTCTAGGGATGCACTTTTGAGGTATACTCCCTTAGGGATACCCATCCACTTCTCACCAAATACAGATCATGCTCTTAACAGATAAACTACTCACTCATGCTCTGCATTCAAACTAATGTCTTTCAGGTTGCTGTCAATGTCTTTTAATCAAAATTCATCCTACTCTTTCCTCTCTAACCATTCTATTCAACCAAGCCCTTTAACTAAAACTTTCCATCCCCCCCAAATTCATACACCCACTGCTCAACTTCTTCTTAACTTGGTTGTATTTGCTTCAGATCTTTATGTAAAGAGAGAAAATACTGCACACATCAAGACTTTCTCTGTGCCACTCCCAGAGTCATTTACCTCTCTCACTTTCAAGAGAAAATCACTACATGAATTTAATACTTATTCTCATATTTTTATAATTTTAACAAATATTCACATATCCATAAATAATAGATAATGCTATCTTCATAGGTTTTAGATGTATGTGTGTGTACTCTTTAAAAATTTTTCCCATCAAGACTTGAAGAACTAGTTGACATTCTGACTCTGATCTCCAGATTCAGACCTTTGCTTCTTTCTCATTATCACACACTGCAATCTTTAACACCAGACATTTAACCACACATTTGTCAGGAACATTCCTGGTATCCTTAATCCACAGTTTTTTAAGTTATGACTCCCTGGAACCCTGCTCCATTTCACACAACACTCTCCTTAATTTAAAACCCCTCTCTTCTTTCTTATTCAGTTGTGCTCTACCATAGCTTACCAATCCACTTTGGCTATCATTTCATCATAGTCACAGATATACTGTCCTCCTTCTGACATTCGCATCCCTCATGATTCACAAATATTCCTCAAGAAACACAATTAGTCTTCTTTGCAGACAGATGACCACTCACCCATGATCCCTAATTGGATAATGCTGGTGCACTTTAAGTTTGGTAGCAATGCCTTTTTAGGAGAATTCATCTTAATAAAACATCCCTACACTTCCCTGTTACCAAGTTTTTAATTAAAAATGCCCATGTCATCATCAGCTAGTCAGCTCTCTAATCCCCATTCCTGTCCAGGTCCTTGAAGCTCTGTTAAACATCCCATTTGTTGCCTTCCCATATAGATTGACCAATTAGACCCAACTTGAGATCGTACCTATTTTTCCATTCTGGATCTTTTTTTATGCACCTAATCTTCCTGAGTACCCCTTCATCTACTCTTAAGTCTTCTGAGTCCTTAACTATTCCTGTTCCTTAACTATTCCTTAACTAGTCCTGTTCCTTCTTACTCCATCACAACCCAGGTCCATATACATCCCCTAATCCACCAGTGAATATCTGCCATTCTTCAAATCATCCTTCTCTTAGGGCCACATGGCCCTGTCTTCTTATCCCTTGTTCAGCTACTACACACGTGTCAGTCTTACAGATTCACTCATTCTTCTAGATACTCGCCTTATGTTGGACACTCCCTTCTAAATGCATTACCATCTCCCCTTGGGTCCTAAATCCTTTCCTGCATTTTCTTACACTCTCAGTTCAGCCAAAGCTTCAGTAGGATATTGCCACTGACCTGCCTTTTATGCCCATTTAGCCTTCTAGTATTTTTCACACAAAGGTTCCTGGACAGCAAAACCTTATATCCCCGTTCTTTCTTTGTCATGTTCTTACTACACTGTTAATGCACAACTCTGACAAACTTCCAACTCCCATTCCTAACTTTCTAATTCAGCCCTGTTTAATGCCCTTCTGAATTTGTTTTCTGTACTGCATGTTCTACATGCTAGCCAGATCACACATCCCCTCTTTATTTAGCATCTAACCTCCATCTTATTTTTTCATGTAAGTCTCCTCAGTTGCTTCATTCAGTTTTGACAAATCCTAACATGTTAACTTTTACATATACCTTTAATACCCCTCTTATAGAATATTCTTTCCAATTTCCTTGGGAGATTTCCCCTGCATATCCTAACCTTTCGTAATGACAGATACATAGTCTTTGAGGTTTCTCCTCTCATGTTCCCACTGTCTCCCTCACTCATAACCAAATTTCTACTCTTTAGATGAGCCTTCCCCATAGATAGCATCTAACTTGTCCTCTTCCTTTGGCCCAAGTGTGGTGCCATCCCTTTCCACTTAGTATCAGTGACAGTCGTTCTGTAATATTAAGTGATACCTTCTCATGTGACAGCAATTTTAACCTCACCATTTTACTCTCTTTTTTTTTTTTTTTTTTGCCTTATAAAAACTGCCTTATATTCTGCATCCCTCCTTCATTCAGAGACCATTCCCATAGATTCAGTGCTCCCTGCTGGATAAACAAATCAGCCTCACTGTGGATTTTAGCTCTATCCCACACAGTCTATCTGTTACCCTCCATTTTCCACAAAACTTTCTGAACAGTTCTCCCTCATAACTGCAGTTCTTACTTAGTCACATTCTTTCCCTCCTCCCTTTTTTTGAGTGGTTGTGAATAGGAGTAACATGAAATCATTCTTTCAGAGTTCCTACTCTCCCATGGCCAGTAGGCCTCATCTCATTCTGTCACTTTTTTTTTTTTTTTTTTTTTTTTTTTTTTGGTGGCAATGGTACTAGGGATTGAACTCAAGTGCATTCTACCTCTGAGCTGTACCCACAGCCATTTAAATTTTATTTTTATTCTATGCATGTATTTATCTTTGTGGTACTGAGGATTGAACCCCAGGGGCATTCTACCTCTGAGCTATACCCCTAGCCCTATTTTATTTTTTCTCTTGAAATAGGTCTTTCTGAGTTGCAGAGGGCCTAATAAGTTGCTGAGGTTGGCTGCGAACCTGTGATCCTCCTGTCTTGGCCTCCCAAGTACTAGGATTACAGGTGTGTGCCACCATGCCCAGCTTTAATGTTTTATTATGAAACAGGGTCTCACTAAGTTGCTGAGAGTCATGCTAAATTGCTGAGGCTGGCCTCGAACCTGTCTCAGCCTTCCAAGTACATCCTATCACTCTTTAATGCCCTTACCCACTGGCCATTTTACCATATTGAAAGTCCCACCCCCTCACCTCAGCTATACATTTCCTTTCCTGTTTTTAACCATTAGCTCCTCCATTCTGTCCTTCTCTCTTATTTCATACAAGTCTCCTCAGTGGCTTTCCAATTTTTAGCTAGTCCTAAAATGACAGTTATTAGCAAAAATTCTATATCAAAATTATGCTTAATCTGCCTTCATATATAGTAGTGGTCCCAAACTGTAGCTTGTTAAAGTTCAACTGCTGGGGGCAACTCTTGAGTTTCTGATTTGGTAGATCTAGGGTCAGGATCTGGAGGAAGAATTTATACTTGTAACAAATTCCTAGGTAATGCTGATGTAGCACATTTTAAGAAGTATTGCTCCCAACTTTCCCTTCAACCCAACTTTCCCCTCAGCCCTTTAACTAAAAAGTTCCTCCCAAGGAATCAGCACGTTTACTTCTAACTCTCATTCCTGTTCTCTTCTGTGTACTCATCTTTGCAACCTGGCCTTATACCAAATAAATTCCGCCAATTAGGCCCACTCTGGGACCTGACACAATTGTCCATTGTGGGACTCTTTATAGTGCTGTGGTTCATGCCACCTCAGACTCATTCTCTAGGTTATACAGTGTTCCCCTGGCCTTTAACCCCTCTCTCATTTCTTTTGGCCCAAATATGGGGCCTTTTCTGTCTAGTAAGTACCTGCCATTCTTCAAATTACCTTTTTCATCTGTTGCTTCCCTTTCCTTTCCTATTTGTTACCTATCTTGCCCTAAAGAAGTATGCTGCTTTATCATCGACCTCCCTTTTTTCAGAAATCATTCTATGTTCCATTTAGATGGACTCAGTCTCCTCTCGAATAGCACTCCCTGGCCAGACTCCTCAAGTGTACGTCTCTCATTTGTTTAAAAAACAAAAAAACTTTACATGATGGAGTTGCTTCTTTTTTCTTTTACAATCTAATTCATTATATTTGCAAAACTTATTTATGTACTCAGTAAAATTTGTTTTCCAAATACATAATTGTATTAATCAAAAAGGGTAATGAATGTATTAAATTTATGAATATGGTTAAAAGATTTAAGGTGTTTAACATTGTAAATTGGAAAATTTGTTAAAATTATTATGACCTCCAGTCTCCTATACAGCCAGTCTTACCCTGGTTCCAGACCCAAGGCATGATTGTACTTCTGAACCTTCTGCTGGTGGTGAAACCCTGTGATCAATTCTGGCCACTGGTATCATTCCCAAGCTGAAACTTTTCATTAACAGTGTGCCATACCCTACTGCTTCATTCCTGTGCTGCAGCACACCCAAAAAGCTTCGAGAGAGACAGTATTAAGGAACAGATTCCACCTAGTTGGGATCTCTAAGTGACTGTACAATATAGAGGTCCTATATGATTTAGGTTGGATCTTTATGACAGAGTTACTTTTGAGGGTAACTTCAATGCAACACTACACGATATTCATTTCTTATCTCCCTTTGGTAGTTTGCCTCCCATATCTTAATTATATATAGTATAAGCTCATTTACCATCTGTACATGAAAAGATGAAGTTTTACTCTTGAGGTTGGTTCCCAGCATGATTTCCGGCCACTCATCTCCCCTTAGTCATCTCTTTTACAAACTACTCAGAGGTCTCTCCTGGTTTTTAATATCAGAGTTCATCTTACTCCATCTCTTCCTGATCCTTCTAATTAAACTTTCCCACCAAAGCTTCCCCTTTACTGTTCAGGCCTTTGTCCTTCTCACATTGCAAATACTGTTGCTGCTTGAAGTCTGACATTAAGACACAACATTTGCTCAAGGAATCAAATTGTAAGGTCTTATAGGATTTCCCATTCTGGGAAACACCATTCCTCATCTCATGCCACTCCTACTGTCAACTGTGCTTCATCTAGTGCTCCCAGTACATAGTTCCTAGTCAGTCAGTCTCTGTCTGTCTCTCTTTTATTTAATCATAATCTTTGGCACAAATATGGTGCCATGGCCCTATTATCAATACCTATCAATCTTTAGATGAACCCATCTTTTCTGTAGGTTCTTCCACTCTTTTCCCTGATTCCCTAGTGAAAGATTTATATTACCTATGTACTTGCTTTTATTTTCAGCTACCATCTTTATGTCACTCTCATGGTTGACAGTCTTTTCCTTCATCTCTCTTTTTTTTTTTTCGGTACTGGGATTGAACTCAGGGGCATTCTACCTCCAAGCTACACCCCCAGCCCTATTTTTTTATTCTTTATTTTGAAACCGAGTCTCACTAAGTTGCAGAGTGCCTCACTAGGTAGCTGAGGCTGGCCGCGAACCCGGATCCTCCGGTCTCAGCCTCCCGAATGCTGGGATTACAAGGTGCGCCACCACGCCCGGTTCCTTCATCTCTCTTATCTCCTCCATGCTTTTCTGAATACATTTGCATTCTCTTTTGTCCAGACCTTTATAGGAAGAGTCCTGCCACTGATATCCATGCCTTTTCAACTCCAAGACCTTTCAGTCTATTGGTCATATGTACTTCATACATCATTCAAGCAGAGATTCTTATATGTCACTCGCTCATAACACTAACTCATAACTATTTAGACACTTTTTCTCCACATTCTCTCTCCGTCTTTGGTTATAATCTAGCTTAACTCACACCTCTCTACCATATGTTCAATTCTACCACTTTCCAGTATTACTCATTTTGGCCCTCTTTAATGCCCTTCCCTATTCACACTTTGTATTTTGTGTCCCCCCAGTCTAAATCATACTTTTCTCTCTTCTAGCTTCTATCATTCATCTTCTCCCATGTGTCACTTTTAGCCTATCTCTACAAAGCAGGATAATGTTTATGAGCAACTTCAGTGGCACACTATGTAGTAATCTACCTTGACTATCGGCCCTCCTTTCACCCACCATCTCTCTATAGAAGAAATAGATGCAGGTGTACTTCCCTAAACATAATCTTCACTCATTCTCCATCTAATAGCAATAATCCGTTTCCTCTCTTTGAACAAACTGTCTGTTCCCACCCTCTAATAGGAAAGCCTATTATCTCTAAAAGTTGTCAGCAATAACTTTTATCAGCAGTCATGTAAGTCAGCATTCTTACAAACTTTCCTATCAGCCAGGTCCTTTACTGATTCTCCTCCAGAGCTTCAAGAGCTCTCTATTGCAGCCTCCTGAAGTCCTTGCTCCTCACCCTTTCTATATATTTCCCATGGCCTTTATGCCCCAAATGTGACCAATTAGACTGAGTTTGAGCTCTAACAGGATGGCCTGTTTGAGATCTTTATTCCACACCTGCTCTGCCTATTGACCTCCTACCATATAATATTTCCTTTCCTTTACTTCTGATATTTCTTTTCTTTCTTATTCCCACCTAACTTTGGCTGGCCCAAGAATGCTGTCTCATCCTCCCGGTGATGTCATTCTTTAGTGACTGACTCCTTTTCAGCTGAGGGCAACTAACATTGCTTTTCTGTACCGTTCTCCCTTTTCCCTGTTTGTCCTAGAGAATAACCTTAACCTTCAGCACCCCTCCTGCCATTTGTACAACAGTCCCAAGGAAGCAGCACGGTCTTCTGGGTAGGTATCTGCTCCTCATTTTTGGCATTCACTACTCACCACCCTTTCATCCTCCTCAGTTTCCTACATACTAGTCTTATGTCTCTTCCTTCTTACTTCAGTGCAGGCCTGTGTGGGTTTTGCTGTAGTTAGCCTGCTTTAGACCCATCCTTTTTACCCTCTTATCTTTTGCCCTACTGACACACCCTTTCTTTTAATTAATACCACTTCAAAACTCTCTGGACTCTCTTCCTAACCCTCTCTTATTTTGTAGGTCTTCCCTCCAGTAATTAAGACCTGCCAACTTCCACATTTCCCTGGCATTTGCCACACTGCATGTTTTGCATGACAGTCCAATTCACACATCCTTTGCCTTACTTAACTTCCAGCATCCATCTTTCCATCTCTCTTCTTCTCATACAAATCTCCTCAGTAGCCGGCTCTCATTTTCAGCCAATCATCACAAGCAAAGCCTCCTGAGAACAATTTTGACGTAGATTTTCAGGGCATATTGTACTTGTTCTCTTTGGTTATTTGCCTTCCCTTAGCCATTAAGCTGTTTTGTTTTCAGTACTGGAGATTGAACCCAGGGGCATTCTACCTCTGAGCTACACCCCTAGTCCTATTTTTAATTCTTTATTTTTGAAACAGGGTCTCACTAAGTTGCGGAGAGCCTCACTAAGTGACTGAGGCTGGCCACGAACCCGGATCCTCCTGTCTCAGCCTCCCAAATACTGGGATTACAAGCATGTGTACCATGCCTGGCTCAAGCTCTCATCTTTGTATTATGACAATGGATTAAGTATTGGGCTCTTACCCTGAAAAGGCCCTTCTCACCTCTTCTCATTACCCAGTGTCAGTCATCCTCTCTAACTACACTGATAGATTACTACCAGTGTGGTTTTTATTGGTTTTCACCTTACTTTCCCTGTAACTTTTCATTGTATCAACCAAACCATTTAATTAGAAATTTGAGGTTTCAGGAGTATTTTCTCTGCCTTAGTCTGTTTCTCTGTATCAATTACTAAATACATTTAAGTATCTTCTACTTCTACATAAAATCCAACCAGTTTGCAATCTACTATTATTCCTCATTGTCTCTCCCATTCCTCTTCCTCATTTATCTGTAGCCTCCCTGCTTAATCTGAACCAAGCTGGAGCTTATATAATTTACTAGTTAATATCTATCCTGGTTTTTCACTCTTACTTGATCATGACCTTTGTCAATACCATAATCCCATTTCTCTCTCTTTTTTTCATACCTCAGCTAACCTATGCTGGGTTTGTGTACATATCCACTTCTTTCTCCTTCCCCTTAAAGAAAATGCTTCCTCAATTTAACTGCAATCATCCTTTCATCACTTCCTTATAGTACTGAAACAGATTCTCCAGTCTTGCTAGGTACATGCTTTCCTATATGGATCAGTCCACTACCATCATGTTTTTAGCCCACTACCATCATGTTTTTAGCATATTCTACTGAATCTATCTGCTTTCTGAATTCAGACCTATCCTTCATAGGATTCCCACCAGTGATTTGAACTACGCACTACCTTATCTAGCTTACCTCAAACATTTCAGTTTCTTGACTCCCTCACAGCCATTGTGAAATAATTTCAAATACAATGTATTTCACAGTATGTTCCCAAAAATCTCATCCATACTTATACATTACTGTTTCCAACTCCCCCATGGATTTTTGGGCTTTTTTTTTTTTTTTGCCTATTACCTTCCTCTGCTTGCCAAAACTCTTCTACCATCTTCTGAGATCCAGCTAAATCATTATATACTTTCACATTTTTTAGTTTTCCTAAACTATTAATCCTGCAATCTCACACAGCAGTCTATTACAATATTAAGGAGTCTACAGCATTGAGTTGTAATGGCATAGATTACACACACACATTTATTTTACTACTAGATAATTGATCTTTGAAGATAGGTCATCACATCTCAGTCATCTTTTAAGTGTCTGAACAAGAGCTTATATATTTATCCAGTATGATGGATGGATGGATGGGATGGATGGATGGAGTTTAAACTTAAAATTGAGCAGATGAAAGTCTTACTACCTAAGCTGTCATATAGGTTCTTTATATCTGAATCGATTCTCTTTGCCCAACCCCAGAATAACTTGCTAATGTTCCAATTTCTGTTTTTTCTACTTGTAAAACTTTTCCGTACCATGAATGAGACCCTAAACACCATTTCTTCATCTATGCTGGCTAAATGTCCTGCTTCAAACAATTTAGAAAATCCTATCTTCATGAAAACCGTACTTTCCAAAAATGTGCCCACAACTCCATGTTTTATTACTTCTAACAGTCATCTCAAACATACAATTTCCCACTTGCCTTTCCATTTTAAGACACTGACTTTGTCAATACCAGAACCTCATCATTTGCTACTGACTATACATTGAATGCTGACTTAAAGCAAATTGATTCTAAAGTATGTTAAGACTGATGCACTTGTTCAGTGTTTCTTTGATGATCTGTACGCTTTTCACCATCAGTGTTTTTTGCTTTGTCTGGTCTTGAAGCAGTGGTTGTTTTTATTTTTCAACATATAGGCCTTTTTGACAGCATAGCAAAAAGCTCTCAAAAGTATCCCCTCTGCTGCTTTCATCACACCAACACAAAAACAATCTGCCCAGGTCATCTGTACTACTCTAATCCACAGTGAAGAACAGACTTCCACATCACACTTTTTAGCCCACTTGTAGGCTACTTAAAACTAAAAACAAGGCATGTAGATGTGTAACTTGAAAACATGGGGGCACAGTGCTGAGCACGGATGGTGCGTCCTAAGTGATGAGACTCCACACTTTCGCCAACCGCTTATGCAGGTTTTCCTGCTCTCTCTCCTCCAGTTGCAGGCACGTTTAGCTGCACCATGAAGTTTACAGTCCGGGACTGTGACCCTAACACTGGAGTTCCAGATGAGGATGGGTATGATGATGAGTATGTGGTGAGTCTTCCTTCCAGAGATTTTGATACCTGTACTGTACTAAGTGACTTCTGCCTTTCACAGCATTTTTTTAGGAACCGCTAACATGAAATTAGGGGGGGTTCTGTCCTTAAACAGATTATAACTGAGGCCCTGAACTATTCCTCCTCTGTAATGGGATTGCATCATGCCAGAGAATTGGGATTTACCACTTCATAATTAATTAAAACAAACCCTTTTTTCCTTATAATAGGGATAACTAACAGATGGAAATAATTACATGACTTTTCATGAAATCATAATACATGAGATCAGTTTTACTTAAAGTGAGTTGTTTTGCTTTTGTTTCAGGAACTTTTAGTTTGTTTAAAATATAAAAAGCCTTCACAGAAATAAGGGGAAACTTAAAAAAAAAATCAAGCTGTTAGAGTGAATGTGAAGCTTAGAAGCTGCTATATGGTGATGTGAAGCTTAGAAGGTGCTATATGGTGTGAACTTGGTGGTTAGGTGTGGCATTGGACTACTGTGCACCTCAGGGCTACAGGTGTTGATCAGAATTTGGCTTTTGCCAGATGTCTCATTTTCTTGCTTTCCTATGCTAAGACCCATAGCATTAGGTTTATACAGACTACAGAACTTGAACTATTGTAGAAGAGTTTTCCCTAGGCCCCTCAAGGATGTAACACAGAGTGATAAATAGTTCCTTCTATCCTTCTTTTATACCAAAGGACTTATCTACTGACCCTTGCTTGTTACCCACTAGTTGGAAGATCTTGAAGTGACTGTGTCTGACCACATCCAGAAGGTACTGAAACCAAGTTTTGCTGCTGCTTGGGAAGAGGTGGGCGATACCTTTGAAAAAGAAGAAACCTTTGCCCTCAGTTCTACCAAAACTCTTGAAGGTGAGAATAGTTTTGCTGCCAGTGTATTGCCTGATAACATAAAACCTAAGGACCTACTTAAAAGGCCAGATCCCTGTCTTCATCATCAATTAAATCAACTGTTTTCTAGGCCAGTAGCCTCCCTCCAAACATCACCTTTATACCCCTGTGCACCCAGCTCCCAGAACATACTGGTGCAGAGGCAGATCCCTGGGCTAACCTTTTCTAATACTGTTGCATAAACCTTCTCAACACAGAAGCTGTCAGCAACATCATCACGTTTCTGGGCATGCAGCCATGTGAGAGGTCAGATAAAGTACCTGAGAACAAGAATTCCCATGCACTCTATCTGGCAGGTAAGAGACTTCCATCAGATTTCCCTTACATTTTATTGCAAAACTTAACAGGAAGGGATGTGGATGGGCATATCCCATGCCCTCCCACCATCCTACTATTTGAGTAACAATTTAAAACCCAGTCAAAATGCTTTGTTTTGCATGCTATTCTTAAGTTAGTCTCTTAACACTTAACTCTCTCACACAGGTACCACTGTCACCTCTCCCTTCCCTCCTAGGCCCTGCCTTTTGAGTACTCCAAATCAGTATTATTGAATACCTTCTATGTACCTGGTCTCATGAGAATATTTTTAAAATTAGAATTTATATGTAGGATTCAGTTCCCACAAACTTATAGAAAAGATAAACTAAAATAATAGAAAGGAGATACAGGCAGAACATGATATTATAAAGCTTATTTTAAGTTCTTACTATGGTTTTCCTCCTTTTTTTTTTCCTCCCAGGTATATACAGAGGTGGCTATGATTTATTGGTGAGGTCCAGACTGGCCTTAGCAGATGGAGTGACCATGCAGGTGACTGTCAGAAGCAAAGAGAGAACACCTGTAGATGTTATCTTGGCTTCTGTTGGATAAGTTCTTACTGGGCAAGATGAAGTTGATGTATATTTCACTGTTAGTGGGCTTTTAGGCTAGTGGCATGAATTTCCCAGAATCACACTTTTAAAGAGTTAATGACTTTGGAAAAACAAATTAAATGTTTGGCCCTGAGCCAGCAGATCAAGCAAATATCTGTCCTTATGCATGGGTTTTAGTGTTCCTGTTTTTTTTTTTTTTCTTTTTTTTAACTTGGTCAGCTTTGGTATGAGAGTGCAGCTTTGAGTGATATGAAAATCAAATACTATCCTATACTCCCGCTGCTTAACTTCATCATGTTCTTTTAGTTAATGTGTGAATGCTCCTAGCAGTGTTGGAAAATTTTATCCCAGAAGAGTATTGGGGAGGGGAAGCCAGAATCCACTTTTGTCACAATTCATTTTTATTAATAGAAAATAAACACTTATTCCAGTTTAAAAGTTGTTATACTTGAAGTTACTAATTTTCAAAAAATGAATTTAAAATAATCACTTAATAATCCTGCTTTGACTAAGACAAACTGTGGCTTTAAAAGAAAGAAAAAAAAACAAAACCAAAAACTATTCAGCACCATTTGCTCACAGGTCTTTGATAATTTGTTCTTAATTTGTAACTATCCTGTCAGTAAAGTACAGGAATTGCTAAACTACGTGAGAAAGCCTCTCTGGGACAGCCAACAGGAAGCTAAACAACCATCACAAGAGAGTCAGTGTGCTTCGGCAGGTAACTGGGACTATACAACTATGAATCCCCTCCACATCAGCTCAGGAGGGACATGCTTCTAAGCACTGAGGTATGAAGAGTCACACTGCTATTTGCTGTTAGAATTTATCTTTCCAGCTAATAACAGTAAATCTCTGGCACAGATGCAATTGGTCTGATTATAGGAAATTCCGTTTGGATTTAGTTAAATTTACTTAGGAATTACACATATTTAATAAGGTTCAGAGCAAGGGTCTGCTGGTTTAGTATCCTTACAAAGTATATACAACATGTGTAGGCAAATTATAGTCTTAAAGCACACTTTAGAATACTGCATTACTTAAACCAATACAAGATTCTATAATTAGAAGTAGCTGATGAAACTAAATC
>PVLC010043126.1:0-12686 GCA_004027655.1 Graphiurus murinus | reverse complement strand
ATACTCTATCCTGTTAAACTCTGGATCTCCTAGAATAATTGGTATAGTGCTTTGGTTATACACATAATGTGTATTTACTATCTATATACTTTCCAACGGTAACTGTATACAGGCTGAATTGAGGGATGTTCAATGTGGAGTCAAACATGAGGATGGAAAAAGGTTTTTCTGGATCAGATTAGAGTAAAGTGAACAGAGAAGTTGAAATAAGATGTAAGAAGTAGCAATAAAAGCTCTGTTTATTCATTTAATAACTCATTTGTTTGACACATAGTTAGTAGAATTTTGTTAATCTTTTAAGTGATATCCATGGAAAGTGATCTTTGAAAATTGAATGTGTGCTTATGACAAATCAATGCAATGGGCATCACAGAAAGCTTATGGTTCCTGAGCTAAGAAAGTTAGTTTTTAATAGAAATAAATAAAAGTATAATATCAAATCTAATGTGAGACATAATAGATGCATAATAGTAAGAATAATAGATACAATGTGAGAAACAAAGAGGTAAATAATCATAAATGACTACATGTTTCTGAGTTTGGAGTGTGAGAATAAGGTGATAAATTCTGAGAAGGACAGAAAGAATGAGTGGTCTAAAGTATTATTTGCATTTTAACATGCATAATTTTAAATTTGATACTGATGGCAGCATAAGCTTTTAAGACTAGAGAAACGTATGTAATTCTGAATAGAACATAAAATTGAAGGGTGCTTAATGACTCTTTTGCTCTTTTCTAGGAAAAAAAAAGTATATTTTCTATCCTGAGCTCACTGAAGAGTCTTCATACAAATCTCATATCCAACATTCTTTCGATGACTTTAATTTTCTCAAATTACTTCATATGATCTCCATTAAAATTTGTTAAACATTTCCTTCTTTTTGATGGTTAGTCTGATTGAGCTATATTTTTAATCAAGTGAATTAAATGATATGGCAATTGCAATTGTGACTTGCTAAATTGGCAATACACATTTCTTTGCATCTCTATTATTTTTGTGTTTTTCCCTCATATGTTCTTAACTTATTTTTTACTAGTAAAAACTGGCTATTTATATTTATTTAAATTCAGAAAAATAAATTTTCACTGTAAGAAAGAAATCTACGTTCATTTATTTCTAAAATCATTATAGGATTTTCCCCAATAATTTCATGTTGACACCCTATTAGTGTCCTGTTCCTTCTTGTATTGACCCCTGGCTAATAACTAAGAGTCAAGAATTAGAGTGATATTTTGCCTTACCTTTATAATATAATTTTGCATAGTAGAGGAAAATAAAATTTACAATTATTATTTTGATGCAAATAGTTATCATTTAGATCCCTTAATTTTGGATCTAAAAATCATTTTTCTTGTTTACATAGTAAAGGAAATCCTTAACAATTAAACATCAACATTCTAATTCCTTTTGGCAAGATTCTTGGAAATTGAAATTTAATCATTCTAAACTCTAGTTCTACGGCATAATAACACTATTACTTTCTGGACTCTCTTTAATTCAAGAATTAATATGACATGTATAAAATCATTTTTTCAAAGAAAGTTTTTCAATATATTTTCTATTGAACACAAACATTCTCTATTTTAAAATTGCATTGGACATCAGAATTATCTCAGGCTTTTTCTATTGCTTCTGAATATCTAGTGTGGACTGAATCTCTAAATAGTTTCCAACTTTCACCTCATCACTTACAAGGGATTCTAATGCATGTGCTCAGAGATAATGATTCACTTCTGAGAAGTTAAAGTATCAATAACTGGAAAGTTAAAAACCCCATTAAAAGCATTTGAACTTCATAAGTCATTTAAAAACTATATAGAGTTGTAGATGTACCTCCATGGTAGAATGTTTGCCTAACACATATGAGGCCCTTGTTTGATCCCCACCAAACAGCGCGCGCACACACACACACACACACACACACACACACACACACGAATTATCTTTACTAATTGTAGTGATTGATGTTATACAGATGCATATATAAGACATGAATATTTCATGACAATCAAATGATTTGTTTCTGAAAAAGTCAGCTAAGAGTTTCTTCACTTTATTTTTTTCTGTAAATGTCCTTAAAAACAATATATCATTTTGTATTTATATTTTACTTTTTTTTTTTTTAGTATTGTATTTTTTTTTAGTATTTTTTAGCATTGTAATCATATACCCTGATGAACTTCAGGGTGGAAGAGACATATATGCTCACAGCACTCACTGAGCCCTCCCCCAGGTCCCACCCTTTTCCCTCCTCCTTCCTTCTTTCCAGTGCTCATCATAATGACTGACTTAGATAAGTTTGTCTATGTATATAATGTCCATTAGGCTGTTTCCCTCTTCTCCCCTCTCATATTTCTCATTTAGGTTGCTTTCTTCACTCATCTAAGGTTTCTGCTCTGTCTAGAGCCCTTCCTATGTCCTCTTTTCTTCGTAGCACCCACATATTGGGGAGAACAAACAACTTTTCACTTTTTGTGACTAACTAATCCCACTTAGCATAATGTTCTCCACTTCTATTTCCCTGCAAATGACATAATTTTGTTCTTTATGGCTGAGTAAAATTCCATTGTGTACATATCTCATAGTTTTTTAATCTATTCATCTGTTGATGGATATCTTAGCTGGTTCCATACTTTGGCAATTGCCAATTGTGCAGCTATAAACATAGATATGCATGCATTATTCTGGTAGTTTGGTTTCCATACTCAGGAGTGGTATAACTGGGTCATATGGTAGGTTCAGTCTGATTCTTCTGAGGATCCTCCACAATGTTTTCCAAAGTGGTTGCACTAATTTGCAATCCTACCAGCAATGTAATAGAATTTCTATTTCTCCACTCCTTGCCTGCATCTGTTGTCATTTGTGCTTTTAATGATTCCCATTCTAATTGGTGTTAGGTCAAATTTCAGAGTAGTTTTGATTTTCATCTCTCTGATTGCTAATGATGTTGAGCAATTTGTTTACATTTATTGGCCATTTGTGTTTCTTCTTTTGTGAAGTGTCTACTTGGATGCTCACTATCACCATTCTTTTTCAATATCATACTTGAGACTCTAGCCAGAGCAATAAGGCAAGAGAAGGAAATCAAAGAAATACAAATGGGAAAAGAAAAACTGAAATTATACCTATTTGCAGATGACATGATCCTATACTTAGAAGACCTGATAAACTCAACCAAAAGACCTATAGAACTGATTAACAAATTCAGCAAAGTGTCTGGATACAAAATCAATATAAAAATATTAGAAGCTTTTATATATGTCATCCATAAAACCACTGAAAAAATCCGTAAAACATTTCCACTCACAATAACCACAAAAACAATAAAATACTTAGGAATAAACCTATCCAAGGAGGTAAAAGATCTCTACAATGAAAATTAGAAAACAATAAAGAAAGAAATTGAAGATCTTAGAAGGTAGAAGGATCTCCTATGCTCTTGGATAGGCAGACTAAAGATCATAAAGATGGCTGTCTTTACAAAAGTGATCAACAGATTCAATGCAATACCCATTAAAATTTCATGGTCATTCTTCACTGATCTATAAAAATGAGTTCTTAAATTCATTTAGAACACCAAAAAAAGAAACAAAATAGCCAAAATAGTTCTCAGCAACAAGAACTATTCAGGAGGCATCATGATATCTGACTTCAAACTATACTAAAGAGCCCTAGTAATAAAAGCAGAATTGTACTGGCACAAAAGCAGACACATAGATCAATGGAGCAGAATAGAAGACTCAGAAATAAATTCACATACTTACAGCCAATTGGTTTTTAACAAAAGGGCCAAAAACATACACTGGAAAAAATATTACTTCTTCAATGAATGGTGTTGGCAAAACCAGTTATCTGTATGAAGAAATATGTAAATAAGCTCCATTTTCTCACCCTGAAGAAGAGTCAATTCAAGATGGATCAAAGACCTGGAAGTTAGACCTTGCAGCTACTTGGACCAACATTCTAGCACATAAGCATGGATAAAAATTTCCTCAACAAGACCCCAAGGGCACAAGAAATTAAAATGAGGATCAATACATGGGATTGCATTAAAGTGAAGAGTTCTGTGAGGCAAAGGAAGGTATCAAGAACCACAACAGAGAGTTGATAGAATGGAGGAGAGTTTTACCAGCTATTCCTCTGATAAAGGACTAATATCTAGAATATACAGAGAACTCATGTTTTTCAACTTTATTACCTGAGAAATTAAATATATTCCTTAAATGTGGCTCCATTATTTAAAATGAAATATTTGTTTTCAAATAGGAAAACTATTTTCAAGTGGGAAAATATTTTTTGTTAAATTTTGCTGTTCTAGTGACAGCATCTCATTCTATTAATTAATTAACAACTTGGAGACTTCAGTTTTTATTTATTGGGCATTATAGTTACTCATAAACATAGGCTTTATTGTAATATATTCTTACATGCACATAACATAACTTGGTCATTTTTTATTCCCCAGTTCCCTTTCTTGCCCCTTCTCTGTTGCAATCTACTTCCCTTATTTTATTGGTCTCCCTTTCACTTTCATGAGGTTCCTTTTTATTCCTTTATTCTCTATAACTTCTAAGGGCTTTTACACACTACAAAAATTATTTTACAAAGTGAATCAAATTTATCATGCATGCAATTTTATTATCAAAAGACATTCATTCTTATTTATTATAGATCATCAGAGAATTAATTGATCTGTTTAATTATATACTTCTAATGTTCTAGCAAATTCAACAAATCCAAATGCCAATGATAAAGTCTTGGGTTATTTTACCTCTAAAGATATTTATAATAGTGGCTCCATCACTATTCTGAACATTAGATCTCAAGAGGGTGTGTGTATAAATAATATTAAAGTTTTCCAAAGAAAAATAAAATCAAGTAAGTCACTATTTATTGCATTCCTTACAATTTTAAATTTTCTTAGCTTTCATGCTGAGGCCAAAATTGTGATTAATATAATACTTTGATGCAAAGGAAGAGAGTAAATCACTAGTAATTATTAAAATATTTTGCCTGGCATGGTGACACAAATCTGTAATCCCAGTACTTGGGAGGCTGAAACAGGAGAATCACAATCACAGGTTCAAAGCCAGGTTCAACAACTTAATGAGATTCTCAGCAACTTATCAAGGCCCTGTTTATTTTCCTTCCTTCCTTTCTTTCTTCCTTCCTTCCTTCCTTCCTTCCTTCCTTCCTTCCTTTCTTCTTGTCTTTTCTTTCTTTTTTTCTTTGTGATACTGGTAAGTGAACCCAGAGGCATTCTATCTTTGATTATACGTGTGCATCACCACAACTGGCTCAAGACCCTGTTTCAAAATAAAAATTAAAATATAACAGGAGGTGTAGCTCAGAGGCAGAATGTATCTGGGCTCAAAATCCAGTAAAAAAAAGTATTTTGATGATATTAATGCTGTTTAGTTCATTAAAATGGTCAATTTATTTTCTTTAAATTTTGAGTCAAGAATGAGATATATCTATCAACAATAATTTTATTATGTAACATTTTCATATTCTATAGTTTTGTAAAATCTTCTCTTAATATTTGCTTCCAAAGCAACAATTAGGTAATAGATCAATCAACTTTTTAGTCACCAAATATACTGAATTTATATATATTTAATTGACATCAAAAGACATTTTTTTCCAGAGACCCTTTGAAGATAGAGGCAAGTTAGAGTAGTGGGTAATTAATAAATGTTCAATTATTAAAGGTAAATAAATAAAACAATCTTTTATTTCCCTAGCATGGTAGTTATTTTTTTAAATTCTGAGAAATATTTAATTTGCAACATCAATAAAGTTTTTGTTTGTTTTTTCTTTCTTTCTTTTATTTTTATTTTTGGTTGATTCTGAGGATTGAAACTTGAAACCAGGGTATTCTACCTCTGAGTTTTACCGTTAGCCTTATTTTATTTTTATTTGGAAATAGGTCTCACCAAGTTACTGAGGGCCTTGCTAAATTGTTCAGGCTGGTCTCAACCCTGCAGTTCTCTTGTCTCAGTTTCTCATGTACTAGGATTGCAGGCATGTACCACTATGCCTAGCTTCATTTTCTTTCATTTTTAAAACTTGAGTCTATTATTATTCCATGATATGGTTTTAAATGTAATATTCAACAATTTTATTTCTTCATGTCTATAATATTTATAATTTATCTTTAACTTGTAGTAGTTATTCTTAAACTATGTCTGTTTTTAAGTATATTTTTAGATTTTAATATCAAGATATTTAAAATTGACCTAATTACATTCTACTTAATTATTTGTTTGTTAGTCATCTGTATAATTCTCTCTTGGCCTTGACTCTTGTCTGTTAGTGTTGCAGTTCTCACACTTAGTCATTTTACTATCACTAATGTTTCTTCTAATTTAAGAGTAAACAAAAAGTAACCATAAGAGAAATATTAAGTGTACTAAATGTGGTAAATTAAAAATTTCCAAAATTTCAAGGCTTGTTTAGAATTAATAAATGAATGTAGAATTTTGGCTGTCTTAGTAAAAATGAATTATATGAGAGGAGTAGCCATTAACGGGGAGTACTAGTAGATAACTGGAGATATGGATCTATATATATATCTATATCTATCTATCTATCTATCTATCTATCTATCTATCTATCTATATATATATATATATATATATATGAGGAAGTGCTATATTAAAGAAATTACTGATGTTTGAATCTATAGGATAAGTTTACTGGTTTAATGTGGAATCTGGAGACAAGTATGGAGTAGATATTAGTTAAAAGTTTCCAAATGGATAATTTTACAAATATAAAGAACATGAGAAGGAAGGCGTGAGATGTATTTCTATACTCAAAGCAACTTATAGTAAATAAGACATATGACACTTAAGTTTTGATAAGAGAGTCCATTTTTAAGAATCTAATATCTAAACCAAAAAAAGAAAGAGCTTAACAAACAGGGATTATTTTCCAAAGAGTAACAACATATTGGTATTAGACACCTTGAGATAGAGACAATAAAAAAGAGCAGGCAAATATCTCATAGGGATGAATTTCATGTGCATCTCTGTGTGTAATAGAGCTGGTCCTGCTACCCATTCTTATAGCAATAAATATGTGCTATCTGCATATTTTGTTCAATCTCACCCAAATATCCTTTCCTAAATTCACCAATGTGTAGTGCCACAGAATGAAGATTAGTTAGACTCAAACAGATA
This sequence comes from Graphiurus murinus, assembly GCA_004027655.1. NCBI lineage: Eukaryota > Metazoa > Chordata > Mammalia > Rodentia > Gliridae > Graphiurus > Graphiurus murinus. The sequence goes on along the minus strand of PVLC010043126.1, from coordinate 5,501 downwards.
TCCTAATTTAAAAGGCTCAAGGTAATATCATCAGGCTATATTCAAAACTAATTGTATGACTATAAGCTATTGGATTGATTTTCTCAGAGTTAAAAAAAAATTAACATAGTGGAGAATGCAATTTAAGCCTTCTGAGTCTCCATTTTAACCACTAAACCTTGTTCTGATGACCCTTTTATGATGCCCCAGAAATAATTTATAAAGCTCTAAAAATCATGGTCTAGTATTTTGGGTTTCAAGCCAGGATTCAAGTATATGAGAGCAGTAGCTATTTCATCGAGCAAATATAAATTGATTTTAGTTGTAAGTGTGGTCTAATTCACTTGGCTTAAATTATTTAGGCATCACTTATAAATGCATTTGGTACTAAATTACAGCTGGAATCTTTGTTTTCAAAAATAGAATGCATCACTTTATTAGAGGTAGAAATCCTAGATTCACTATGAAGAGAGTTGACACAGCACTTTCTCCTTCCTAGTTTGGATGGAAAGTTTTAGTTTTTTTAAGATAGCTGTATTTTTTAAAAGGATAGATATTTAAATTTATATTATCTTTCAAATTATATTATCCCTAACATTATAATATTATATTTGCTTTACTTGGTAATAATGCACTTACATAGTTATTAACATGGTGTGCTAATTATTATTCTCATTTGTACTCATGGCCCTGGGTAGAAATGTTAAGTATGCCCATTTATCTTAGATGTGTTTTCATAAATCTTGGAAAACCCATCAAATACAGCTAGAGTGTACCTACTTAAAGTATTTTTCAAGCCTAATGTTGTGACATACACTTGTAATCCCAGTATTTGGGAGGCTGAGACTGGAGGATTACACATTCAAGACCAGTCTCAGTAACCTAGTGGGACTTTCAGCAACCTAGCAAGATCCTGTTCCAAAACAAAAAGTGAAAGGGCTGGGGGCCAGATCAAAGTTGTTAGAAGGCTCCTGGATTCAATCCCAAATTAAAAAAAAAAATCTTTCTGATGTTCACACAAGACTACAAGCTATTGAAATGACACATGTCATGTGAAGCATTGCTTTTCATTCAACTTTATATAGGATTGAGACTACTTGTATTTGTGTGTGTGTGTGTGTTAAAGAATAGAGGTGGAGCTAATGGCTATCAAGCCCTATTTGGTTGTTATTGCTATGTCATCAGCAGATTAAGCCTTCTAAGAAGAAAGATGATAAATGTCTTAGAATTTTCCTTCACCAGTAAGAAAGAAGTTTATCTTTGGGATATGAAATTAGCAAGTTCAGTAAAAGTGTTAGCCAAACTTCCATGGCCTTGCAGAGACTGCTTTTAATTAGATCTAACACTACTTGTATATTGATTAGATCCTGGTGATAGGCTGAATTGAACTTAACGTACTCATTAGTCCCCAAATATTAAACAATCAGCTCAAACAGCTGTTATGTTAATTTCTAAGTATTAAACTGATGATAATTAACTAAATATGGAATGAGTGCAGAAAGCACAAATCCATTTATAAGTGTGGGGAATTTCTTTCTTTTTTTTTTTTTCAGTACTGGGATGGAAACCAGGAGCATTCTACCTCCAACCTATACCTCCAACCCTATTTTATTCTTTATTTTGAAAGAGCATGTCACTAAGTTGCAGAGGGCCTCACTAAATAGCTGAGGCTGGCCATGAACCAGGATCCCCTAGTCTCAGCCTCCCAAGTACTGGGATTACAAGCGTGTGCCACCATGCCCAGCTTAGTTTGGGGAATTTCTTAGAGAATGTTTTCAGATTTAACAAACTTCAGTTTGAAATCCAAACCCAAAATATCACTATCATAAAAATGTCTGAAACAGAGTAAGAATTTAAGGTTGCTTACTTTAAATAACAATAATTAAGTAATATATTTTTCAAATACCAAAAATAAGCCATCAAATTCATAAATTCATCAGTGAACAAAATTGTAGGGTTTTTTTTGGGGGGGTACTGGGGTACAGCTTATTAATGGGACACTTTTTTCTATATGTAATTTGTTAACAAGTTGTCTGCATTAGACAAGGAAGAAGTTCTTTCCAATTTCCCAAACTTTCTGCTGCAAACTCTGTCATGGACATTTTTCCCCCTTTTTGGTACTGGGAACTGAATTCAGGGGCATTCTACCTTCAAATTATACCCTCAGCCCTTTTCGTTTCTTATTTTGAAATCATATCAGGAACTGGCTGAGGGCCTTGCTGAGTTGCTGAGGCTGGCCTTGAACCTGTGATCCTCCTATCTTAACCTCCCAAGTATTGGGATTACAGGTGTGGTCAATTTTAGTAGAACTAAGGTTGTAATGAATATTGATTTGGAAGTGGAGTCCATCTGACTTGCTGCTCTAATCTATAGTGAGCTGTTTGTGGAACTCATGATGGAGAAAGTCCCGGCCCTTTGCTCTGAGCTTTGCTGAATTCTTCTACTCCCAGCTACAATCCTAAATCTGCTCTCTGCCCTTTTCCTTTATTTGACCTGACTGCAGAATGCATGCCCAGCTTAACACCACCTGAGGCTTCTCCTAGCATGTATCAATTGAGGGCCACCTCCAGTCAACAGAACTTCCAGGGCCACGTACTTATCTTTATTCTCCATAAAACTGGAAGGAAATCTCCAGGAGTTCCTACACCTCAAAACCAGGCCCTCTCCAGTTCTATTCCTTCCTTTCTGACACTGTGAGGGATACAAAATAAGTTTTCATCACCTTTAAAAACTTTATATATGTAAGAGGCAGCCTGCTAGAATTTTTCTTTCTCTGAGCTAGTGAGACAGGAAAACCACAAAGAAAAAAATCCCTTGATACCTATAACAGTGCTTTCCACCAGACCCCTACCAGGCAGTAGCCTGACATTTGTTCTTTGCATTTCCCAACCACAATCTGGCACCTGGTGACCTGACATGCTAAGGAAGGATTGAAAATTTGCATCAGTTTGATTCAATCAGCATCTATCCATACAAGTCCTCAACTAAGTCCTCTGTGAACTAACCCCTTCCTTTCCATCACCCAATAAGAATGCACACTCTGGACTGTAAGGGTAGCTCTCTCTGTTCTTCGAAGAGAGAGTCCCTCCCAGGCCTGCATTAAAGCTTTCTCTTTATTCTGCTGAGCTGTATCTCTTGTCCTCCTTTTTTCTAAAATACTGATAAATAGATATAGATAATGATATATATGCAATAATTGTATTTTGTGATTAAATACTCTAAAATTTTAATATAAAAAGTTGCATAGTCATTTTTTAAATTAAAGGTATTATAATTAATCAAATTATACTCATTTATTTTATTAAGGTGTTTTTTTCTTTGCGTGTGTGGTATAACCACAAATACTTTTAGTCATCAAATATACCATTTTAAGTCAGGTGTGGTGGCACACGCTTGTAATCCCAGTACTTGGGAGGCCGAGACAGGAGGATCTGGGTTCACGGCCAGCCTCAGCTATTTAGTGAGGCTCTCTGCAACTTAGTGAGACCCTGTTTCAAAATAAAGAAAAAAAAAATAGGACTGAGGATATAGCTCTGAGGTAGAATGCCTCTGGGTTCAATCTCAAGTACCACACACACACAAATGTCATCATATAAGCTTTTTAATTTTTATATTTAATTATTTTAAAGTTGAGATCAATTTACTGCATGGTTACTAGAGTTAATGTTGATATACTCTTTTCTTGAAGATATGTGAAGCAATGAATTTGTCAATCAGCTCAATTTAAGCATTACACAATGTATGTGTGTATACTTCAAAACCATTCTGAAGATATTTTACACATGAATCAAAGTGTTAGACCAAGTTATCTTTCCCTCCTGAAATGCCTGTATCACCAAGCCATCACATCAGTGGACAATTATTTAAAAAAAGAAGGTCTGATCAATTTTTGGTCTTGAAAGTATATCACAGCAATGTAGATACATTTGAGTAGTTCTGAATTTGGTCATGGTTTACATGATTAGAAGTTCCTATATGTATTAACATATATTTATTGAGACACTAACTGTTTTTGCATTGATTAGTAATATTTATTAAGTAAAATATCAATAACTTATTGTCATGTATATGGGCATATTTCCAAGTTTGTCCTTTGCCTTATACGTTAATATTTTGCAAATATTAGATTTTCAAATTATATGTACTTTAAAACATAAATTATTTTCTCCTTCTTTTTGTTTATTTCTATGCTTGGAAACTCCTATAATTTTTATTTCTATAATTTTTATTTCTCTATGTTCTCTCTAACTTGGTGATAGCTCAGTTTGACTTGCAAGATAATTCTATGTGTTCCTTTCAACGCCATAGCCTCATGATGGAGTGCTATGACACAGTTTTTAGGATTCTATCTCTGAAATCCAATACATCTGAATTTTCAAATTCATCTTATCATTTGTTACCTCTGTGCCTTTGGCAAGAAACACTTAAAATCTCTTTGCCTCTATTTCCTTATCTATCAGACAGAGTTGTTAACAGAAAAATGTCCCTAGGTATCTTATGAAATATTAATGTTAATAACAGTGTAATGCTTATAAATTGCCAACCAATTGTAAATGCTGTTATAAAACCTCATTCTTTTTTAAGTGCTAGAATGTAAAATGTTAACTTTTATTAGTATCACATCAATTTTTAAAAAACAATGACTTAATATGTATTCATGGATTTTATTTTATTGAAAAATAGTATTTTCAATAATAGAAACAAGTATGAGGTGACACTAATTTGCATTTTTACATTATTCATAAATTGTTTAATCATATTAATTCCTGATTCTGTAAAATGTTGAATCAAGAAAATTTCTACATCTTTCAACTATAAGACCAATACATGCTGAATTATAAATAAAAAAAACCAGAATTGGTCAAACAAATACCAAAAATGATTAGAAAATGTTCTATCTGTAAAAATGATACAAAAATGAAATTCAGAATGTTAAGCTCAGGAGTTGGTGTTGACACTGCCAAATCAGACTACTTTGGGAAAGGTGGCAAAATAATCATTAGACTATGTTATAAAAGGCTTGAGTGATATCACAAACAAGCGTAGTTTTTTGTGTCCAAACCAAGATGGAAGCACGAAATGGAACTCCAGAAACCATAACCTTTGAACAACTAGCCCAACCATGAAGGAATGAACCAAGTAATTTATCTGTCTATTGTTATAGGCAAAAAACAAAAACAAACAAACAAAACCTTTCTTTCTGGCTCATAGGAGAGTTGATATGGCATAGGGAATGACAGTAGCTCTTTTAAGGAATTTTGGTGTTTGAAGAATCTTCAAATAAAGAAAACAACATAAAAAATGGTCCCAACATGGCATTATCAGAGCAGCCCCTGGCTTCAGCAAGCAGAAATTTGCCACAAAGAACATTCATTAGATTTTAATTTAAATAGGTTAATATTAAACATTAGCTAAAGACAAAAGAATTTTATTATCAAAGTGATCAGTAAAAATAAATTTCAATCCAATTTCTACATCTCACCAAACTAACATGTGAGAATAAGTATAAAAACATTTTTTTA
>PVLC010043125.1:0-12634 GCA_004027655.1 Graphiurus murinus | reverse complement strand
GGCCAGCTGCCATCCCCATGCCCCTGAAGGATGGTCCCATTACAGAAGACTTGGCAGCGCCCCCTGCTGGCTGCCTCAAATTCTGCCCATTTGGACACTAGATCTGCCCAAGCACCAATACTCTTCTTTTCATCCTCAGGGACATGGGTCCCTTTGTACCAGCATCCCTAGAACAAAAAGATTGGTCTCCCCAAATCATTAGCCCTTCATTCCCAAGCACCCTGGAGTATTCTGCTTTAGCCTGCCACCCTAAGACCCAATAGTAACACAGGCTGGACTAATAACCAATGTTTGTGAACAAAAAGAATAGACAGAATACACACAGGCCATACTACTAAGGTGCTGGCAAGTTCCCTCTCCAAGTACTTCCCAGTGATAAAACAGGGGCCATATTAAATGGTGGGATAGCAGGACAGCTACCTGAGGTGTGTGTTTATAAGAAATGCTAAAACATCCCTGGGATATATTGGAAATATGGCACCAATTAGCTCAGGTTTCTACATGCTACATCTTCCATAATTAATAAAATTGGTCCCACTTCTGTCAAAGAATATAGTGCATTTGGTGAGAGTAGGGGGAGGAAAGCATAGTCCTCTTTGAAAGCTATTTCATATGAACATGTTTACACTGCCAAATGCACAACTAGATGCCAAGCTACCAACCCAGAAAACAGCACTGCTGAACCTGAAATCAACAGGTCTAAGTCAGCTGACATTTTATAACCAAACTAACCCTAAACTGTAGAGCTGATCAGTGAAAATAAGTGATATATTTTAGTAGCAAAATCTTAACTCCTTTGCTATACTTTCTAAAACGATGCTTACTGCTGAAAATCACATGAAACACATATGATCATATCCATAAAGAAAAGGGTTTACTGGCCTAATTAATGTAAATATCAGCTTCTCTCCATCAGTAAATGTTGAGCACACACGTCCAAGTATTTTTCTGATACCATGTGGGTCCACTGCATCAGAATCCCCCAGGCCCACAGTGGGAATGCTCAGCGCCCTGGCTGGGCACAGGGAAGGCTGTGGGGGCTCTGATCGTCATTGCACAGGAGCCTCTGAGAATCAGCTCCCCTGCGGATCACATAGTAATACTTAGAGAATAGGCCCAAATCACATAAAAGAGATAGGGGGAAAGGAAAATGGAAAAGGGGAAGAAAAAATATGGCTGAGAAAATCATTGGAAATACTCAAGAAAAGTCCAGACACTGCCTATAACTGTGGATGCACAGTATCTGGCATGAATTCAGATGGGGTTTAGCTGAGTGTGATGGCATACACCTGTAATCCCAGTACTTGGGAGGCCGAGACAGGAGGATCGAAGATTGGAGGTCTGAGCATGACAACTTAGTGAGATCTTGTTTCAAAAGAAGGAACTAAGAAGGTTTGGGGATGTAGCTCAGAGGTAGAACCCCCTTCAGTTCAAGCTCCAGTACCACTAAATAAATATAAAAAAAATTAAGAATTAATTAGATGGGGTTTTCTAAAGAGGAGGACCATCAAAGTCATATAAATGTAGACCCTGAATCTAGCAGCAGAGAAAAGGGGAAGGACCTAGATAGTGAAAATAATGTCCACCAATATGCACAGACTTTCTATACAAATTCACTTGGCTTCCAACCTGAATTAGTTTGAAATCTTTTCAAACTAATACATTTATATTGTAGTGCACAATTGGGTATAAAGCAGAAGAGGATAGAAATGGTTCCATACACAGAAAATATCTTACTGGTAATTGAAGAAATTCAAATAAAAACAATTAGGGTTGTTTCCATTAAATAAATTATAGTAGTAAATGCAGAAAAGTATATAAATAGGTACACTCATAGACTACTGCTGCAAACATGCATTGGCACATTACATTTAGAAAGTAATTTGGCAATATCTATCAAGAAAATTAAAAGCCTTCATAATGTTTGATCCAATAATTTCATTTTATAAAATCTACCCTATAGAAGTAATATTAAATATGGAAAATATTTCTACAAAAATAGTATGTGTGTTTGCGTCTGTGTGTGTGTGTGTGTGTGTGTTACTGGAGATTGAACCCAGGAACATTCTACCTCTGATCTTCACCCCCAGCCCTAATTTACTTTGAAACAGGGTCTCCCTAGGTTGTTGAGAGTCTCACTATGTTTTAGAGGTTGTCCTCGAACTCGAAATCCTCCTGTCTTAGCCTTCCAAGTACTGGGATTATAGGCATGTGCTTCTACACCTGGCTCTCACTGTATTTTTATAATGGCAAATAACTGGAAACATACTTAAGCCCCACTATTGAGGGAACAGTTGGTAATCTATGGTACATCTTCCAGATAGAGTACTATTATTCTATTATAGTCATTAAAATATTATACTCATGAAAGCCGGGCATAGTGGCACATGCTTGTAGTCTCAGTATTTGGAAGGCTGAGACAGGAGAATCGCAGGTTGGAGGACAGCCTCAGCAAGTAGTGAGACTCTCATTAACCTAGTGAGACCTTGTTTCCAAATAAAGAAATAAAATTGGGCTGGGGGTGTAGCCTGAAGGTAAAATGCCTCTGGATTCAATCCCCGATACCAAAAAAAAAAAAAAAAAAAAAAAAAAATTATACTCATGAATTGTTCACAGTATACTCATAAATTGTTCATATTTCCTAATGGGAATTGTAGTGAGAGAAAAAAAGAGAGAGAAGTGTGTATACAGACTAAAAATTACAACAACAAAATACACAGGAAATATGCTAAAATGTCAACTGTGTTTATCTAAGTCAGTGTGACTCAGGATGTGATGTACAGACCAGCACTAGTCTGTGAACTGTTTGTTACGAGTACATGAAAAGATAAGAATTTTATAGCAAGCAGTTAGAAACTTTTAGTAATTTGATACTGCTTTACTATTCACATCCCAGTACCAGGGAATCCTCTGGATGAATAGGGTACAGACCAGCTTGACTGCTGTCAAACTCCAGTGGAGAGTTCCAGGTTACACAGCTGTGCAGTGATCACACGCACAGGACATCCTGGTCCACAAAGGACTGGAAATAAGAACTCCTCTGGGAAAATATTTTTATATGTCCCAATTCTTGTGGTGCTATATTACTCTTATAAGGAAAGCTAATGTTTTATTTTTTAAACGCAAGAAAGAAAAGTAAGTGTGCTTTACTGCTATATCTTTGGGAAATTTTGTATGGACGTGTACAAATATATACTGAGAGGCCAGATGATATGGTTAGGAAAGTAGATTCTGGAACCAATAACTTTGCTTTGAATGCTGGCTCCACCATCTACTAACTATGGACTGGTGTTCAACTGCTCTGTGCCTCAGTTTATTCATGCATAAAAAGGGGATAAAAATAGAACATATCTCATAACTATTCATAGGATTTAACAGAATTAAATGACTGTATGTGTGTGAATATATACATATACATAGTCATGGGGAGGGTTGAAGCCATAGTCAACCAACATTTCCAAGAGTATCATTTGCAAAATGGGTCAAAGGAGTAATAGCAATAATAGCAAGTATATTATGTGCTTTATGTGTGCCAGGTGTAGTGCCAAGCACTTGACATGAATTAGCTCCTTAATTATTAGCAACACTAGAGAGTGGCACTAAGTTCTTTTTATCCCCATTCTGCAGATGGAAAAAACAAGATTCAGAGAAATGAAGTGGCATGCCCAGGATAACCAAGCTATTAAGTCTGCCTCCCTTGAGGGCACTTGGCTAGGCACAGAAGACAGCAGTCCCTAAAGGCTAGACTGCAAGACCCTTAAGAGCAGAAATGTCCTGTGTCTCTCTCCAGGGGGGCCAGGGTTGCCAGCCTGCTCAAAAGACCCTCACCTGGCTCCCTCACCCTGGACAGCAAACAGCAGCTGGCCTTCCTAGGGAGCCTGGGAGGGGTGGCAGGGAGCTCGGAGGAAGGCAGTTCTTGGAATGTAACAGGAGGCTGCAGGGACTCATGAGTCATGTTCCTCCGCTGGCCCTGCATGCAACTTATTATCTCCATCACTGGGATTTCTGCTCCTGGTAAACTGGGGATTGGAGGAACAGTCATCCCTAAAAGGAAATCAGTCTGTTAACAACTCCCATCTCCCCTTGCCAAGTGGACTGGAGGCAGAAGGAGGTACACTGGCAAGGGCCCAGCCATCTCCTGGCCTGGAGGAACTCTAAGGGGCAGAGAGGCCTATCTCCAGCTAGCAAACCCCGAGCACATTGGTTTCAGACCTCTGCATAGAGATGCTCTCCTGTGACTTCCTTCTTCCAGTAGAGATCTGGTCCCTGGGCATCAAAGGGCAAGCCTTCCAGAAGTGTGAAGTCTCTAAATATTTATCCTGAAAGTTGAAGGAGGAAAACAGAAGGCCTTCCCCTGGAAAACAGAGGCAGAGGGCCTGGGAGAGGAGAGATGGAGATGGACACACGGGATTTTGCCTTGAACTCCAGAACATCCTGTCTATACCAAGTGCTCAAGGTTGTAGCCTGGGAATTTGTTGCTAAAAATGAGTAGCTAAGGAGAAGCATTTCCAACAATATTAGAGATCAGGGTAACTGAGTTTCCGCCCTTCCTCCCTTTTTCAAGATTGAATTCTTAACAAGAAATAAGAGTTGGAAACTTCATATAGGCCTTTTTCTCCCCATAGTATTTCCTTTTTGGAGACCAATTTGGTAAAATCCGGCAAAATTCAGATTAACAAATTTTTGACTCAGCAATTCCACCACAAAAAAAACTTATTATACAGATAAACTGGGTCAGAATGTTTTTTGCTTGGTTGCAAGCACGTGTAATGGGGCATTGTTTGGAGTAGCAAAACATTATAAAATAGCTAAGTGTTCATCAAGAGGGAACTCCTTAAACACCTTTATGCACTGACTAGCACATCCATGCAATGCAAAAAGCAGTTTGTTTGTTTGTTTGCTTTTGTTTTGGTACTGGAAGTTGAACTCAAAGGCATTCTAACTCTGAGCTACATCCCCAGTCCTGTTTTATTTTATTTTTTGTTTTGAAACAGAGTCTTGCAAAGTTGCTGAGGCTAGCCTTGAACCTCTTGTCTCAGTCTCACAAGTACTAGGATTACAGGCAAGTACCACTGTGTCCAGCTAGAAAGCAGTTTTAAAAATGAGGGAACTCCTCATGTAAAAGCCCAAGACATAAGTAAGTGAAAAAGAATAGACAGTTGAACAGAGGGATCTATACCAAGTGACGTTTGCATGTATGTTTTATCACTTTGAATCTCACTATAATATATAACTACATTGCATCCATAAAAGTAAAAAAAAAAATAAACAGTCAAACATTAAACAGTAGTATTTCAGTCATATACAGATAAACAAGTACATATGCTAGGGACAGGGTTTTTCTTTCTTTCTTTTTTTTTTTTTTTGCGGTGCTGGGGATTAAACTCAGGGGCATTCTACCTCTGAGCTATACCCCCAGCCCTATTTTTTATTCTTTATTTTGAAACAGGGTCTCACTAAATTGTGGAGTGCCTCACTAGATAGCTGAGGCTGGCCTCGAACCCGGATCCTCCGGTCTCGGCCTCCCAAATGCTGGGATTACAAGCGTGCACCACCACACCTGGCTCAGAGTTTTTCTGACAGGTATACATACTATTGTCTCTAAAGTCTGAGAGTGAGATAGCACAAAGAGGCCCTTACTTTTCAGCTTATATTTCTGGCCTCTTAGCGCTTTTTTCACCATAAACATTTTTGGCCAATTTAATAAGAATAGATGTAATGCTATCAACTCGCTAAATATGTGTGAACAAGAGGAAAGTTCCACAAGAGCAAAGACTCAGAGCAGAGTCTGGCAGGGGCTCAAATTAATGGAGTGTCCCCGAGGACAAGCTCTTCACAGGTACCAAGTCCTTCATGACAACCATGTAAGGTGGTGCCAGTAATGTCTTATTTTGTGATGAGGAGGCTGGTGCTCAGACAGAGTGACCGACTTGACCCAGGCTCTACAGTCAGTGTGTGGTAGTACCACCCGGTTCCCAGGCCCAGACACCTCTCAGGCTTGCCTCTCAAAACCCATCTGTTGAACAAATCAATAGACCCCAAAACTGCCAACGCCTTTAAAGACTAGAGAAATTGTAAATTATTAAGTGGTTACTATTGATACTATTGATTCGCCACTGTTCTTTATTATTAAAGAATGCACACACACTATTGAGAAAAGCCAGAGGTGTCATAATGGGCAAAGAATCAAGATCTCAGTTTCAGTGACAAAATGGGATTGAAATTCTTCTCCTACCACACAGTAGCTGAGAGACCTTGAGCAAGTCACTTCGCCTTTCTGAGCCTCACTTTCCCTATCTATAAAATGAGCACAACAGGACCTCACTGGATTCCTGTAGGGATTAAATGTGACATCATGTATGAAAGTCCCCTAGGTGCTTAATGTATGTTGGCTGTGTGCACAAAGAATGGAAAAGATGCTGAGGATAGAATAAACTTTGCCCTGAGCATTGCCAGGCGACCCCATCTTTTTGCAGTTGCTGGATTTTAAAAGTGAACTGAAAAACATCCACACATATTCCAATGATCTGAGTGGGAAAGCAGGGTTTTAATTGTTCTGATCCTGCCTCTAGAATATTGATTTAGGACATTTAATACCATCTCCAAATGCCAGGCTTAATTTGCATCGGGTCAGAAGCCGGGCTGCTAAGCGCTGCTGTTGATTTTAAGCGGGGACTTGGGAAGGCCTTTGGCCCTTGGCCAGTTGTGAGCTGGCTTCACCTAGGACTCAGGAGAACCGGCCAGCAGAGGATGCCGAGTCTTCGATGGATTTTCACTGTTTAATTAAAGTGCAGCTGTGGCCTGGGCCGCACTGTACCTTTCAACATGCTATTTGCCATGAGTTGTGCAACCAGTCCATACAGAGGCCGTGTGGCCAGGGCAGAGCCCAGACTTTGGCTGGTCTCTCTTGTGCCCAACAAGCCAATGCTTCTACCTTTGGGAAGTGTCAGGACTCACCTTCAGGAGCCTAATTCTTCAGGTACCGAGTGCTTTCTCCTGGAGGACCTCAGAATCAGAATTCAGAAGTGGCCAATGGCCCACCAGAGTCCCTAAAGACCCACCATACAAAGCAGCTAACTGTGGGCAAGCGTGTTTACTGTTCTGAGGCACCCCCCATCGCTTCATTTACTATAGGGGTACACTCAAAGTCTACCTTCATGATTCACTAAAGTCTTCTTTTTTATCATAATTGGAAAATTCTTAAATAAAATTCTTAAATGAAAAGAGTGATACAATAACCCTCCACACACATCGACTTTCTTTTTTCTTAATATAATTTTATTGGTACATGGTGGTCTCACATTATAATGCAGTTCACAGTGATAGGGACATACATGCACAGAGCACTTGGTAATCCCCCGCCAGCTCCCTCCTTACTCCCTCCCCCTCTCCATATATGATATTGACATTGGCATTGATAATTTTAAGTGTTTCCTTCATTAATTCTCCCCCTGCACCCTCTCCTAGAGCCCCTCAATCTCTCCAATGGAGTTTCTCCTCTTTTATCTAAAGCCCCTCGTGTATCCAGATTATTCCCCAGCTTCCACATAAGAGAGAACACGTATAACCCTTCACTTTCTGTAACCAGCTAATCTTGCTTAACGTAACATTCTCCAGGTCCATCCATTTTCTGCAAATAACATAATTTTGTTCTTCTTTACTGCCGAGTAGAATTCCATTGCACACAGACCCACTTTCTACAATGACCACATGTGCCCACTCCCGTTTCCTTCTATGCCTCAACCCCTACACTGAATTATTTGAAGCAAGTCCTAGACATTTTATCATGTCATCCACAAACATTTCAGTAGGGATCTCAAAAAGATAAGGAATTTCTAACATAACCACCACATCACTTTCACTTCCTTATAAGTTAACAAATTTTCTTTAGTATATCATCAAGCCTCCTGAGTATTTACATGTCCCTGATTGTCTCACCTATGACTTTAGAAATGGATTTGTTTGTAGCAGAACTCAAAGTTCTAACTACATTTTGGATTGCAACTTTAGTAACTCTGAGTTTCTTATCTTCTGTCTTTTTCTCTCAGCACTATCTTCAAACCAGTGACACCTCTTACTAATATGGCTCTGGACCTAGAAGAAAGCTCTCTGCTTCAGCTTCCTCACCTGGAAATTGATTGTGGGCACTCAAAGAGTTTGATTTTAGAGCATTTCAGATTTTAGATTTTTGAATTAGGGATGCTTGACTAGTGAAGTTTATGCAAATATTTCAAAATCCAAAACCTGAAATATTGGTGGTCCTAAGTATTTCCGATCAGGGATAATGAAATAGAACGTAAAATGCTCGGGACAATGGCTAGCACAGAGAAAACATTTAAACATTCAATGCACAGTAGTTCTTACTATTATTTTCTTTCTGAAAAACAGTGACTTTGACAGCATCCAGGCAACCAAATGAAGTTATGTGCCTTGAGTGAAAGCCTATGCGTTTCACGTCTCTCAGTGTTTTCCCCAGAACTTTGAGCCACCATTCACAGGGAGACAATAGAGTATGCTGGTTAAGAGCAAGCCTGGAGCCAGACTGCCTGGGTTCAAATCCCATGTCTTTCACTTGCTAAAAATAGCAAAGTGATGCTCATGGAAACCGATTTCCTTTCCTTCTGAGAAAACAATGAAATTTTGTTCTTCAACCTCTCTTGCACTGACGTATGACTTCATCACTGCGTTCTGGCCAACGGTAAGTGGAAGAAGTGATATGCACCATGTCCAGGCCTGGCTCCCAAAACCTACTCCCCCACCCCCCGCAGTCATTTCTTTTGCACTGGCTGAGTGATGAGGACTCAGAAACTAGAAGGCAGCAGAGCTTTAACATGAAAGAGGCCTGGATCCCTGAAGGACCATGGGGAAGAAAATCTAATCAAGAACAATGCAACTGGGTTCTACTGTAAGAGGTAAATTTTTATTATGCTAAGCTCCAGAGAATTGGGGGCTTACCTATTACAGCAGCTAATGTTACCTAAACTAGGTCACTAGCCTTCACCTTGAACAAGTTATCTGGACTCTCTGTACCTCACTTTCTTTATTTTTGAAAGGGTAATACCTCTTTCGTGGAGTTGTTACATATTAATATAGGTAAGGCACTTACATATTCCTGACCCATGACAGCACTGCGAAAGCTCACACTGGACGTACTTGTTATCACTGCCATCATTGTTAGTGTTATTATTTGAAAAGTCATGGTATATACTATGGTTTAGGTAAGTGTTCCCCAAAGATCCATGTAGTAAAGGCTTGGACCCAGGATGGTGCTACTGGGAGATTACCAAGTTGAGAGGTGGGGTCTCGTGGGAGGTCCTTAGGCCATTGGGGTATGCCCTTGTGCAGGACTGTGGAACCCTGTCCATCCCCTCTCTTTTGCTTCCTGGTCATGAGGTGAGCAGTTTGTTGTGCCATGTACTCCCCACCATTGCCATATGTTACCTCCACCCCCACCCAAAGCAGAGGTCTGCCCCATCTTGGACTGGACCCTCCCAAACTGTGAGCCCAAATAAACCTTTTATCTTTATAGGTTAATTATCTCAGGTATTTCATTATAGTAACAAGAAGCTAACTCACACAGTATAATAACAAAAATTTCCACATGTCACTTAGATGCACATTTTTCAAATCTTTGCTATCTTTCTAGTATGACTTTTTTAAAATTACAATTTGGGGTTAAAATTGTATTCCAGGCAAGCAATTTCCAATTTAATAGTGAAAGCCAGTGGTATTATAGGATTATGACAATTTGCTTAACAGGAAATATTTCAGGAATGTAGTCATTCTGTAAGAAAAAATGCGCTAATATAAGACAGAGCATGTCTCTGGTGCTCCCAATCAATGTTAAAAAACAACAGGAGACATCCTCAACATGTAGTTTTCTTGGTTAACAGCTAGACAGCTCAAAACACTCAGGCCTGAGGGGATGTGCACTGAACTCTATGGAATTTAAAAAATTGGTGCTCAATTAGATATACAAATGGCCAAAAAGCACATGAAAAGACACTTAAGACACAGGCATGGTGGTGCACATCTGTAATCCCAGTACTTGGGAGGCTGAGACAGGACAATGACAGGTTTTAGGACAGCCTCAGCAGAAACTCTCATCAACCTAGTAAGACCCTGTTTCAAAATAAAAATAAAAAATAGAGCTGGGGATGTAGCTTGGAAATAGAATGACCCTAGATTTAATCCTCAGTAACACACACACACACACGCACACACACAAAAGATGCACGTGGTACAGCTGCTTTCAAAAACAGTGTGACAGCTCCTCAAAATGTCAAACACAGAGTTACCATATGACCTAGCAATGTCACTCTGAGGTACCTACCCAAGAGAAATGAAAATACATGTCAACACAAAAACTTATACATGAAAATTCATAGTGCTTATTTGTGAGAGCCAAAAAATGTAAATAATCCAAGTATTCATCAACTGACGAATGGATAAGCCAAATGTGGTATGCTCATATAACCAAATATTTTTCAGCTATAATAAGAAGTGAAATACTGATACATTCTACAACATGGATGAACCTTAAAAATATTATGCTGTGAAAGGGGCTAGACACAAAAGACCACAAAGCATTTGATTCCATTTAGATAAAATGTTTAGAATAGGCAAATCCAAAGAGACCGAAAGTAGATTAGTGGTTACTTAGGGTTAGAGAATGAGTAGAGAAAGAGGAGTAACTATTAATGAGTATATGGTTTCTTTTGGTGGGGTGACAAAAAAATGTTCCCAAACTTATGACAATGGTTGCACAATTGTGAACATATTAAAAACCATTGAATCATGCCATTTTAATGGGTGGATTATATCTCAATAAAACTACTATTTTCTTTAATGTGCCTACTCCTTCATATAGTTCAGATTGCCTTTCCTCTGGACTTGAGTTTCCATCCCCCCAACCCTGGGCCTGGCCTGTGAGTGCCTGTACCTGCACCCCTTAAGCACACTGGACACCCTCCAAGTGTGGGTTTTATGTCCCCATGAGGTTGAATACCTGTGCTGCAAATGTCATGCAAGAGTATGGAAATAAAAGTATTTATCTGAAAAAAAAAGAAACCACGGACATTCCCACCTCCTCAGAAACCTTTTAGGAACTACATGCCATATGTTAAAATCCAGGTCCGTATCTGAGAGCAAGTGACAATACCATCGCATGTGCGTGCTGATGCGTCTGAAGTTAAAGCAAGAAGTCATGGCTAGAAGTACAGGTCAGGGAGTTACCGGTGCTCCCAGATAGGAGATGAAAGGTCATCCACACTCCCATGAAAACTGATAACCCACGGATACCAACCCTGCACAAACGCAACCTTCCAACCCCAGAAATACAAGCAGGGATGCTTTTTCCCCCCCTCCCATACAAGAGCATATGCTAGACCATGAATCACACTTCCCAGAACCAGTAATTCTGAAAGGGCTAGGTAGTTAGGGGCCCAAATTACTTAAATTGATGTCATAGCATTTGAAAAGCTGACATTCGGGCCTTACGAACTGAACAATTACCATCCGTGCAATTCATGGCCCTGGACTCCTGTTTCCCACCTGCTCCAACACCAATTTAAGCAATTCTGAACTTTGATCTCCATGGCAGACCGTCTCAGATCTATTGAAGTGTCAGGTCTCGATTGTGCTAACATCCATCCCTGGCAGGGCCATTAGGAGGTGTGAAATCTGGATGCCCATCACCCCAGCCACGTTCATCACAGAGACAATCAGAAGGAACAAATCAATCTGCCTCTCCGTAGTCATCACGGCCGCCTTGCAATTTACCATAATGACAGCCGTGGAGGAAACGCAAGGTAAGGGATCGTTCTGTTCTGCGGGAATTTGGGATGTGCTGGAAGCACTACTGAGCCTACCAAGGCAGGCCTTGCAACCCGCAGCAGAGAGAGCTGCGACTCCGTGCAAGGGACTGTGCCTAAGAGCTGCTTTAAATGGAATGTGGGTACCTTCCTCCTGTGTTTTGCAAACAACACCAAAACTGTCAGTTCCTGCTTCTCCCAACTGTCATTAACTACTTGTCATCAGCATGTCTGTGTAGATCGGCCTTATGGTAAGTAGGAAAATCCGTCCCAACACAGGGCTAAATTTATTTCCTAGCCTGAAGTGTAAGGAGGCGGGGTGAGCAGGGCAAAAACCAGGGTCCCTCCGTGAGTGAGCGGCAGCCTATCTACTCACCTCCACTCTGTGGGGCTGGTGAGTACTGATTCCACAGTGAGACTGTGGCTGCCCCTGCCCCACTCGCTGAGAGTCCTAACTTTCTGCCAAATTCTGCCAGCTTCTGTCTCCAGGACTCTGAATCTGAGACCCTCACCCTGGGCTCCGATAAATCTCCAATTCAAGACTCAAGTACTCGACAAACATCAGAAATTCTCTGCTCAGAATCTGCACCCTACCACTTCAGTGTCCACCTCAACACACCTGGCATGCACTAACCCCTAAACTAGGGAGTAGGGCTACACACCCCTCCTGGACTCCTCTCTCCTCCCCACTGGGGCTCACGGCAGCCCCACCCCGACCCCCGGCCAAAGCCCTGCTGGCTAATACAAAAATTGCATGTGGAATAATTGTTTTGAGTTGAAAAGTCAATGTAATATTGCAATTGGCAGATTATTCTACCACC
>PVLC010043124.1:0-12683 GCA_004027655.1 Graphiurus murinus | reverse complement strand
TTGTTTATTTAGTTGAACCAGAAAAGAATTGCTGGTACTTGG
Source organism: Graphiurus murinus (assembly GCA_004027655.1). Classification (NCBI taxonomy): domain Eukaryota; kingdom Metazoa; phylum Chordata; class Mammalia; order Rodentia; family Gliridae; genus Graphiurus; species Graphiurus murinus. The sequence continues at coordinate 12,641 of PVLC010043124.1, read as the reverse complement.
CTGATTTTGACCCACGAAAATAACAATTTAATTTGATTCAAACTGAAATAGAATCTCTGCAACTTCTATTCCAGGATCTTTAGCTCTAGTACCAAAATTGCTTCACGAATACACAGTTCTCCCCTAATATTGCTCCTTGCTTTAAACTTAATTTTTTTATCTCTCTGCCAGAGGCTATATTCAAGTGTCCTGCTGGCACTCCAATCACATCGTGTTCAGGCTTAACTCACCTTTTTTTCTCATCTCTACCTCAGGTATAGCCATGCACTTGTTTACTTTTGACACTCTTAAATTAAGCGGGCTCAGTATTTTTTTTCACCTGAGCAAACCACTAGCTTCAGGAACATCCCTTAGCCTTCCCACATTAAACTTTTGCCATGTCCAATTAATTCTGCCTTTTTAAGTTACTTCAGCCATTCTTTGTATTCCTTTAAAATTGCTCTGGTTCAGTCCTGTCTCTCTTATCATGATGATTGCTACATTTTAATATCTCATTTCAATTTTGTGCTACTTGATAATGTAGAGAGATAGAGGAGTTAAGTAGATGGAGATCAAAATTACCAGATGTTACAGGAGTTTTCTTTTGATTTGGCCAGTTAAGTTCTCACCATACTTACCCTACCATAAACAACAACCACAGATAAAGAAAAATTACCTAAAGGCATTAGAGAGTACTTAAAAAGTAGGCAATGGGCAGAGAGAAGCCAATATTTGAAATAAGGGCACATGGTATGGAATGTATTTCTCAGCTTTTGGCTTTATTATTAGCATCAAGTCAGCCTACCATCAATTACAAATGGGATGAGAGACTTTTCTGAAAAAAAAAAAAACTATTATGTTTCTGCCCTGAAAAAAAAAAAAAAAAAAAAAACAGAAAATAGAGTTCAGGGCAACAGCAGCTATTGGAAAGTGAGGTAGGAATATCAGTAAGAAGCAAGCTAGTGAGCGAGACTCTCAAATTTGCTATGTAAACTCTAGCAAACTTTGCTGATTAACTGGGAATTACATAGACATGGAGAATACTTAAAGCAGCCCAGCTCCAAATGAAACAACTGAATGAAGATTTGAACTATTATACTTAACTAAATGCCACATAATTTGTATTTGATGTCAACAATGTGAATTTCTTGCTAAAACAAAAATCAGAGTTCATACAAAGGGTTGCAGCAGAATCCAATGCCTGAATACAATTCAAAGTTCTGGAATATGTTAAGAATCATAAAAAATGAGCTGGGTGTGGTGGTATATGCTTGTAATACCAACATTTGGGAGGCTGAGACCGGAGGATCCGGGTTCGTGGCCAGCCTCAGCTACCTAGTGAAGCCCTCTGCAACTTAGTGAGACCCTGTTTCAAAATAAAGAATAAAAAATAGGGCTGGGGGTATAGCTCGGAGGTAGAATGCCCTTGAGTTCAATCCCAGTACTGAAAAAAAAAATCATAAAAATGTGAAGCAACTGCAAGGTGATGCAGGTGTTGGAATTGACATTGAGACATTTTACAGCAGCTATTAGAATTCTGCTAAATGAGTTAAAAGAAGGTATACTTGTAATGAACAAAAGCAAAATCTTGATAAAGAAACAAAAATGACCATGAAAATTATCAAATGGAAGTTCTAGAATGGAAAAATAACATAACAGGCATAAAGATCTCATTAGATAGGCTTCTCAGTAGAATGGAGTTGAGAGAAGAAAGAAAAAAATGAACCTGAGGTTGAATGAACAGAAATGAGCATGTCTGAAGAGGACGCCATGGTTTGGTGAGTGCTCCCAGCAGTCTGTGCGGTAAAAGCGTGGGCCCCAGGGTGGAGCCGTTGGGTGATGGTGGAAATTTTAGGGACTGGGGCATTGTTGGAGGTCTTTAGGTGATTGCGGACACACCCTCATAGGGGATTGCAGGGCCTGCTTTTTCCTCTCATTATTTTGCCTAACTACGTGGATGGGGAAATGAGTAATTTTGTTTTGCCATGTGCTCCTGGCCGCTGCTATCTGCTAACCTCACCAGAGGCCCAAAGCAACAGGGCCACTCAGTCTTGGAAATAAGTCAGTCTCTCTCTCTCTCTCTCTCTCTTTCTCTCTCTCTCTCTCTCTCTCTCACACACACACACACACACACACACACACACACACAAACACACACACACACTTTTTTTTTTACTTTATTTATTTTATTTTATTGTAGTACTGGGGACTGAACCTTGAACCCAGGGACATTCTACCTATGAGTTACCCCTCCATTTCTATTTTATTTTTTAGTTTTTTGAAACAAGGTCTCATGAAGTTGTGGAGGGTCTCACTACATTTCTGAGGCTAGCCTAGCCTCCCAGCTACTGGCTAAGCCTCGTTATAAGTTAATTATCTCTGATATTTAGTTATAGTAAAATGAAATTGACTAATATGATGGCAGAGAAGAAACATTGAAAACAATGATAGATCCTCACAGACCTGTGGGATAAGAGCAAAGTATAAATAATGTATCATCGGAATTCTGGAAGGAAAGAAGGGAGAGAGTGATGCATATGTCATTTAAAATATGAGTAAAATAGCTCTTAATTTGGTCAAAGTAATATATCTATGGATTCAAGAAGTTCAGTAAACATTAAGCAAGACAAAGATGAAGAAAACCATGCTTAATCATACTTATTCAAACTGCTAAAAGCCGAACATAAAATCTTAAAAGAAGCCAAAAATAATTTTAAAAATGACAGTACAGACAAGGGAATAGATTTCAAATGACTGCTGATTCTGCACAAAAAAAGTCGATACCTAAATAGCATGGACCTTTAAGCGCTGAAAGAACAAACCTGCCAACTCATAAATTCTTTATTAAGCAAAATGTCTTTAATAAAGTTAAAATAAAAAGTTTGAGATGAAAGAAAAAAATTAAGTGAAATATTCAGCAGACATTCACTATAAGATATGCTCAAGGAATATTTTCAAACTGAAGGCAAATGATTATAAATGCAGGCCAGAATATTTAGAAAGAGTGAATACCATCTAAAATGGTAAACTTATGAACCAGTATACAAGGCTATTTTTTCTTTAAAATTTATTTGAAGCATATGATTGTTTAAAAAGTAAAAATTAAGCCGAGCATGGTGGTGCACACTTGTACTACCAGTACTTGGGAGGTTAAGACAGGAGGATGGAAGGTTCGTGGCTAGCCTCAGCTATTTAGTGAGGCCCTGTTTCAAAATAAAGAATAAAAATAGGGCTGGGGCGGGGGGGGTAGTTCAGAGGTAGAATGCCCCTGAGTTCAATCCTTAGTGCTGAAAAAAAAAAAAAAAGTAAACATTATAATATTGTCAGGTAAAGTTTTTATAAGGTATGCGTTTTAATATCCCTAACAAACATAGCATATGGTATGTGGAGATACATGGGCTTAGACTGTTGCATGAGTTCTATGTATAGTAGTAATTCCAAATAGTTTCTGAAAAGTTGAGGATTACACATTAAAAAATAATGCGGAGGAGAAGGAGATCACATAGACTAGTGTAGAATTCTAAAAACATTCACATAGTTTAAAAAGGAAAACCTATAAAAGAATATGAGCTTGAGAAATGAGGGAAAGCAGAAAACTACTTAAAAAGTGGAAGGTCATGTCAAAACACTCCAACTAAAAGGAAGGAGTTGTCAGAATTACATGCTGCTTATAAAAATACACCTTAAAGATAACCACAGACAGATCAAGAGTGAATGGATGGCAAAAAGCACAACTTGAAAACAGATTAAGAAGGCTGAAATAGCCATGGGAGTGTCCGACAGAACAGACCTACAGACAAAGCGTGTTCCCAGAGATCCTGTGGGATTTTTCATAATGATAGAAAAAGTCTTCAGGGAAATATAACAACCATAAATATGTATGAACCTAATAACAGTGTCCCAAAAGAACATGAAACAAAGACTGACAGAAATCTATGGAAAATAGACAATATCACAGAAGACATTAATGCTCTTATCTTGGCAACTGAGGGAACAAATGAATAATATCAGAAGAAAACATAAGAAATCTGGATAATGTTATCAACTACCTTACCCTTGGTATTTATAGAACATTACACCAATAAATGCAACATATATATGTATATGACATATACATATATATATATTCATAATGTGTTCACCAAGAGACAATATACTGAACCATAAACCACACTCCATTAATTGAGAATAACTGAAATCACGCACTCTCACATAATCTCTTAGCGAGATGGAAGTATATTAGAATATATGGTAAATTTTTTAGAAAAAACAATATGGGTTAGTTTAACAATATGTATGGGTAATAGACAAAATCAGAAGAAAAATTAGGAAATATTTTTAACAGAAGAATAGTGAATGTATCACATTTCAATATTTATGGCTGTCATTTAGTTAGTACAGAATTTTATTTTAAAAAAAGAAAATCACTGATGAAAGATTTGCCTTTCAAAGGCCAGAAAGGAATCATAAATAAACTAAAAGGAAGGAAAAAGAAAAAAAACGGACAATCACAATAGCAGGAATTCATGGTCTAGGAAGAAGACAATAGAGAAAGCAATCCAAAGAAAAGGTTATTTATCATTTTTTTTTTTTAATCTAGAGAAATGATCAACTCCTCACAGACTAGGAGAAAAGAGAAAGATTGAAGCTTTCATCAAGGGAAGTATCAGGAGTGAGGAATAAAGTTCCACAGAAGGAAGATACTGAAGCTTTCAAGGTTATTAAAAGAAATCACAGTGGCTCACGCTTGTAATCCCAGTACTTGGGAGGCTGAGACTGGAGGATCCAGGTTCACAGCCAGCCTCAGCTACTTAGTGAGGCCCTCTGCAACTTAGTGAGGCCCTGTTTCCAAATAAAGAATAAAAAAATAGGACTGGGAATGTAGCTTGAAGTTAAATGCCCCTGGATTAAATCCCCAGTACTGAAAAAAAAAAGGGGGGGGGGTGTTTTCTTTGTTTTGTCATTGTTTGTTTGTTTGTTGTGGTGGTGGTGACTTGGGACATTGGGCTTTCCATGGGCACAGTGGTTTGAGATCAGCTCCAACAAACCCACTTGGAGTACTGTCTTCACTCTTAGGTGTGCACTTCTTCAGTCCACAAGTCAGGCAGTTGAACACACGCACACTTACACATCATTTGGCATGTAATCTCAACGTTCAGGATTCATGTCTCTTCAAATGACTAGCATAGCATTTGTGGGCCTCAGGCTTAAAAAAAAAATACTCTAAGTGAATAGCTCCATGCTGAGTAGCTTATGCTCACCCAACTAATCCCTAATCTTGAGTAGATAGTAGGAAACCTTGATTCCCATCAGGTAGGCCCTTAGGCAATAGAGGATTTTAATCCATCTCTTCAGTGGATGCTGGACAAGTAGGAGAGTACATTTCTGATAAAATAACTCTGCCCAAATTTAGCCAAAAGAGATGCTTATCCTTAGGAGGGAGAAATTGTGAAAAGATTCAAGAACAAGGAGAACTAAAGACAATGTTGAATTAGAAAAAGGTACGACAGCTTTATTTTGTATTTTTTAAAAATTTTTTGGTCCTGGGGATTGAACCCAAGGGCATTCAGCCTCCAAGCTAGACCCTCATCTCTTTTTATTATTTTGTTTTCATTTTGAACCAGGATCTGCCCTAGGTTGCTAAGGATCTTGCTAAGTTGCTGAGGCTGGACTGGAACCTACGATCCTTCCATCTCTGCTTTCCAAGTACTGGAATTACAGGTGTGCACCACCACACCTGGCTAGGAGAGCTTTAGAATGAAATATGAAGAGAGACCAAAAGAAAAGGGTGAAACAGCCCACCGAGGTCAGGTAATAAGGTGGGTCTTGGCTCCTCATAGTTTGCGGTTTCTGGTGTGGCAAACACCAGGTGAGACAGTGAAAAGGGGCAGCTGATAGAACACAAGGAGACACATGTTGATTCCTCATGATTCCCTGGAGGCCTTGCCTTGGAAACAAGACTAGACTCCTTCCCCAGGTACACAATTCTCTCATGCAGCAGCAGCCCCATGACTAGTGAAGGGAAACAATTTTTACAAGGAAAATAATCTCATGTCAGCATGGAGAAACTTCCTCTTTAAAAATGTTATACCAAGGCACCTTACAGCAGTCAGCTTGCCCAAAGCAATCTTCTTGTGAATGGAAATTCCAGGGAATCCATGTGACTTGTTAGATTGCTCATGACCCCCGAACAGGAAGGACTTGTCCGTCACTATTTCAGCAAGTTGTGTTCAAAGGGACAGCAGCCCACACCTAATCTCCATTTGCCATAAATTATTACAGTAAATAAAGGATGCAGTCAGCTGAATTATATGTGAATCCCTTTCTTGGAAAGCGAGGGCCCGGCACGGCTTGCTGAAATTGCTATAGAGTCACCCCAGCATGGTAAGAGAGGAAGGAAGGAGAGCAGGCGCCCTCCTTCCTGAGTGAAGAAAGGAGATTGCAGCAGTCAGGTAGTTAACCTGAATCTACCCGGGGAGCTTTAATCACAGTCATGTCTATGCAATTAAAATGTAGACCTTCCGGCTGAGATGCATGTACATATGCCCAGAGACATGGGAAGTCTATGCTAATAAAAAACAAAGAGAATGTAACCAAAGATGGACTCTGGAATATAAGATAAAAGAAAATTGAATTCTGCAAGCTTTTATTGGAAGGCTATTGTTATAGCTTGGATCACAAATATTCCCCAAAAGGTCTATATGCTGAAGGCTTGGTTGCCAGCATGTGGTGCTATTTGGAGGTGGTGGGGCCTTTAAGAGGAGGGGCTTAATTGAAGGAAGTGAGGTCACGGGGGCATGCCATTAAGTGGGGGTTATTGGAACCACAGTCCCTTTTTCTCTCTCTCTCTCTCTTTGCTTTTAGGCTACTATGTGGTGAACGACTTCCTCCACCACACACTCCAGCCATGATGCACTGTGGGGCGACAGGCCCAAAATCACAGGGCTAAGCAATGCTGGAATGAAACCATGAGCCCAAATGAGTCTTCCCTTCTCATAACTTGATTATCTCGGGTATTTTGCCACAGTGATGGAAAGCTGACTATCATAGTGATGAAAACTCAAGTAATGAAAACTCAAAATTGAAGGAGGAAGAAGTAGAATAAAGGTGGGTGAATTGACTTGAGATGTAGAATTTACTCAAGGTGATTAAAACCCTATATAATACATATTGCTAAATGAAAGAAGTCAGTCTGAAAAGAAAACAGAGTGTATGATTCACAGTCTTATGACATGCTATAAAACTTTAAAAAAAAACCTATATAGAGATGGTAAAAAATATCAGTGGTTGCCAGAGATTGGAACACAAAGATGAGTAGGTGAAAAATGGGAGAATTTTAGGGCAGCAAAACTATTCTGTACATCACTGTAATGGTGAATCCATAGGTAAAACCCACGGAAATACGAAACACAAAAAAATTGACCCTAATATAAACTATGGATGTTAGTTGATAATAATATAGTAACACTGGCTCATTAATTATAACAAATACAGCATACTGATACAAGGTGTTAATAATTGTGGAAACAGAAGAGAAAGGCATTATACAAGATCTCTGTAGATTCTGAACAATTTTCCTGTAAACCTGTAACTATTTTTAAAAAATAAAAATTTTAAAGGTTTCTTTTTTAAAAAAAGTAGATATGGGAAAAAGATTGACTGATGTCCAGATGTCAAAACATACCCCCATTTTAGGGCGCATTTCTAAAGTGGTTGGATGGGTTGCCTGCTAAATGTCTGAATCTCAATGAATTGATACTGAGTGGCTTTAAATCATGAACAGAGAACAAAGAGAGACAATTCTAATATAAATTTCCATTTTTCTCTATTCACTGAAGACAGCAGGCTCATGCCTTTAAGTAGTGGACAGATGGTTCAGAGACAGGCGGTGGGCATTCATATGTGCCCGACTGAATCTCATTACAGTCTAACAAGAAAATTGTAATGGAGACAATAAGAACCAAGCCTGGATAATCATATGCAAGAGACACAGTTTTGTTTTTTTGTTTTTTTTTAACTAAGGGCATGGACTTTTCATGCAATCTGAGAAATAGAATGATGAATGTTACTTTCATTATCTTTTATTTCCTTTGTTCTTTAAAAAGCTAAGTAAACCAATGCAATTCAAAAACAAATTTCCAATTATATCATAGTTATTTGCATATAGTGCTTTTTTTTTTTCTAGTACTGGGGATTGAATCCAGGGGAATTCTACCTCTGAGTTACACTCCCAGCCCTATTTTATTTTTATTTTGAAACAGGGTCTCACTAAGTTGTGGAGGATCTCATTAAATTACTGAGGCTGGCTTCGAACCTGCAATCCTCCTGTTTCAGCCTCTCAAGTACTGAGATTACAAGTGTGCATCACCATGCCCATATTTATTATGTCTTTTCACAATATTAGTTTGGAGTAACCATCTATTTTTCTTGATTACTATTATCATTATCTTTCCAGAAATCATCTAAAATGTTTAAATCACCTTCTGCCCCTTAAGACAGGTGGGATCAGTTTTAAAAAGTGTTTCAGCATGATCCCCCAGTGCCATCATCAATAGACTTGCTAAGTTTCAATATGTAGCAAATACACAGGCCTCTATTTTAGTTTATAATGTCAAGTACACAGGCTGCCTCACTAAAATATTATCAAACTACTCACAAAAATACACAGAACTCACTAAAAATACTAGCAATCTCATATATTTTGTAGATTTCACTTAAGAATATGCCTCCATGCAGGATCTTTCTTGGAGAAGTTGTGAAATGTTCCCCCCTCCCCAGAATTATTAAAAACCTTACAAATCCATGCCTATTTAAAAATGATCATCTTGTGGACTGTAACCGCCCTGGGTTAGGTGAGATTTTAAGAGACTCTTTCATTCTTAAAAGCAAACAAGCTTGATAACCTGAGAATGTGAATTCTCCCAGTGTTTGAATATACTTGAAATACTTGTGAAAGAAAGTAAGTTAATAAGCCACAAAGAGGCTGAAAGAGACGATATGCCTCCTCCTCCTGAGGGCTCAGTGGAGGAGCAGGGACGCATGGAGCTGGGTGGGCCTGGCACTCAGAAAAGGCTTTTGAGCACCTGTTCTGGGCCGTGTGTTGAGGTGGGGTGTGAAAGACCTAGGGGCTGTTTATACAAGAAAACAGGCTAATCTGAAAAGTCTCTGGAGATAAGTCGGTAGGAATGTCAGGTAACAATATAAACATTATTTCCTTCTTTTTTTTTTTTTGTTTTGTTTTTGTACTGGGAATTGAACCCAGGGGCATTCTATCTCTCAGCTAGATCCCCAACCCTATTTTGTTTTTTATTTTGAAACAAAGTTTCACTAAGTTGCTGAGGGTCTTGCTAAATTGATAAAACTCTTTAGCACTTTTTATTTTTTATTTTTATTTTTGAAAAAGAATCTCTCTAAATTACCTCATGTTGGCCTTGAACCTGCAATCTTCCTGTCTCACCCTCCTAAGTACTGGGATTACAGGCTTATGCCACTGCACCAAGCTAATATAAACAGTATTTTCAATGGATAGGCAAGATACCAAGAAAGAAGGGACATATCTTTGTAGCAGAAATAAACTGCAGAGTAAAGAATGTGAACTACTGTTCAGCTTCCCTGGATGGACACCAGGGAGAGGCAATGACCAGACCAGACGACTGGCTACCATTTATTTATGGAAATAAGAATAAAAGCCTTTGACCTTCCAGAGCCAGGTAATGATTCAACAAGCATTTATCCTCAAAGAAGCCAATTACCCTAACAAGTTCATTCCCCCATTAAAAAGGCATGAAGCAAGCCGGGTGTGGTGATATTTCATTTTGTAGTAAAAAATGTTAATAAGAAAGACTAACATGGAGAGCCTGGCGTGGTGGCGCACGTTTGTAATCCCAGCATTCGGGAGGCTGAGACCGGAGGATCCGGGTTCGCGGCCAGCCTCAGCTACCTAGTGAGGCACTGCGCAACTTAGTGAGACCCGGTTTCAAAATAAAGAATAAAAAAATAGGGCTGGGGGTATAGCTCAGAGGCAGAATGCCCCTGAGTTCAATCCCCAGTACCACAAAAAAAAAAAAAAAAAAAAAAAAAGGCATGAAGCAACTTTGTCCTCCTTTTGTTGACTGCCCTGTCCACGAAAGTGCTTTGGAGAGATTCAGAAAGATCAAATGCTACAATTTATGTAAAACACATTTCTTAGAAACACTACTGGGCATTTGGTGAAAGAAAAGGGAAAACTCCGTTGACTAGATGCATCAGGATTCTCAGATAGAGCCCTGCTCAGGTTGGGTTCCTAACACAAAATGGCGAAACATGCAAGAGAATAAATCACCATGAGCAAGACACAGCACACACAAGAGTAGGCATGGAACCCCAATAACTTCCTATTGTATGATCATCCAAAAGAAGAGGTACAATACATGGAGTCAAAATGATGAAATATTTGGAAAAAGATGTTGAGCACATAAAAAAAAAAATAGCACTATAACAAGAAGAAGAAGAACCATCTCTTAAAAATTATAACACATGTCCCAGAAATGTAAAGAAAGCACAAGTCATTAAAACTAAAATCTCCAGGAATGGATCAAACTGTAGATTATATACAGCTAAAGAAAAAATGGTAAGAAGAAGGATGAATTCTGATAAAAGTTTTCAATTTCAGCTGCTAGATGCTAGATTCTCCTGGGAGTTTTATAAATCCCAGTGCCCATGCTGTACCCCATACACAAAGTACAACATCTCAGAGTTAGGGATCTAGACTTCAGTGTTTTTCAAGATTCTGTAGATCATTCCAATGTGTGGTTGTTTTAGCAACAGCTGCCCCGAAATGGAAGGCAGGGAACTGAGTAATGGAAATATCATAATCCAGAAAAACAAAACACAGACACCATGTCTTTTCATTCTGGTATTTGTTCAGTACCTTTTCTGTGCTAGGTGCCCTTCCAGACATGGAGGATAAAAAAAAGATAAATGAGATTCAAAAGCTATGAATTCAAAGTGGCATCTTTAAACAGAGAATCTAAACCCACTAATGTGTGTTTATTATTAAGTTAGCTGCTGAAATGGAGTTGTAACAGGGAAAACACCATTAAGGTCATAAAGGTATATGTATCCACAAACCTGAACACGCAGGGTGTGCATGTGAAACTGGGGTATATTTTTCTTGACGAGGTCCTTCAAGTGTGTGGCACTGTTGCCCCGTAGGTCCTCAATCTCCCTCAATCCCCTTTCTTTCTCCTCTGGTGGTCCTGGCGGTGACTGAGCCCACAGCCTCAGCTGTGGTCAGCGGGTCCAAGTCTTCACAAGCCTCTTTTTCATCTCTGCTTTTCTCGGGGACACTCAGCTTATGTTCCCAGGAAAAGGGAAGGGAATAACCTCTCCATGAACACTGAATTCACTGCCTTGTTCCTGTCGTCTCCTAAGGTCTGGACCGGAGGGAAAGTGTAGGGCGAGGTTGTGTCAGGACTCTTTCAGGAAAACTCTGGGAAGGTGGTGGATGAGTCCTAGTTATGAAGATTCCATGATCTGAAAATGTGTGATCTTCAGCCTTGGACCTCCGCCCATGGCACTCTGGAATCACTCACTAGAGGACACCACCTCCCACCCGCAAGGCAACGAGGCAAATGGTACCTCACTGCCAACAGCAAAAATAAACAGGAATGGATAAGTCCAACCATTCCCACTTGCCAGACCCTTCTCTCACAATTAGCCATGAATAGTGAAAACATTGTACTTGATTATCATGGATTCGTTTCACTAAGCTTACAAAATTCTTGAAATATTGAGAGGTCTCAATATTTCACAACTATTTCTTGCGATGAATTCCACCATACAATTTATAATGTTGCTCTTCTTTTAAAAACAAAGATCTAGAAAGTAATATTAATATTTTCTGAATCACTATTTTGTTTGGGCGTGTCGCGATTAAATCATTCAGGTTAAAGATGTGAGGAGACAAAGCACCTATTATAACAGCTTCAGAAGCCCGAGTCCTGCCATTTTCTGCATCCTACTGACACCTAGCGGTGACATTTATTATGGTGCACCAGCTAGACTAATGTCTCTTTTGTCATTGTTCGTGAAAACAGCAACAACTGAGACATTAACATATATCTACTATTCCACAACACTGTTCATCTACCTTTATAAAACTATAATGTTATTTTTAAAAAGGAAAATCTCATTGGTTTTATTGACTTTTCTGGATTAACTGTTGAATAAAACTAAACAGTATTATATATTTTTTTTTCCTTTTTTTATTTATTGTAATAATTCATGCTTTGTATATATAAATTTTTGTTAGGTACAAATTGATAAAGACAAATGTGCACACATTTCTCATCTGACCCTTTCCCCAATTCCCATCCCGCTCCCTCGCCCTCCCTCCCTCTCAAGTTCAGTTCAGTGAGGGATCTTGATATAATTGTGTAAGTACATCATGTGCTTTAGGATACTCTCCCCCCACACCCCCCGCCCATTCCCTTCGGTTAAATCAACTTCTTTGTTTATCGAGGGTCTCTACTTTTTCATCTGGGGACCCTCTTATGTCCCATCTTCTCCCTAACATCCAAAATTCCAAATATGTGTTTTTAGAAAGATAACAATTCAAGCTGTGTGTGGTGGTGCGTATCTGTAATCCCAATATTTGGGAGGTTGAAACAGGAGGATTGCAG
>PVLC010043123.1:0-12682 GCA_004027655.1 Graphiurus murinus | reverse complement strand
TTTTTTTTTTTTTTTTTTTTTTTTTTTTTTTTGCGATACTGGGGATGGAACTCAGGGGCATTCTACCTCCGAGCTACACCCCCAGCCCTATTTTTTTTTTATTCTTTATTTTGAAACCGGGTCTCGCTAAGTTGTGGAGTGCCTCACTAGGTAGCTGAGGCTGGCCTCGAACCTGGATCCTCTGGTCTCAGCCTCCCGAATGCTGGGATTACAATCGTGTGCCACCACACCCGGCTACTCCTCCATTTTCGAATTGTGTTATGTGCTTTTTGTTATTGAATGACACATCTATATATTCTGAACACTTATTCTTATTAGATTTATAATTTGCAAATATTTTCTCCCATTCTGTGGGTTGATTTTTATCTGTTGATAGTGTCTTTTGATGCACAGCTTGCTGGGCTCAGATCCTAGAGTGCTTTATTGGTAGGTCTATCAGAACCTATCAGGAAAGTATACTTCTAGCAAGTTCCCAGGTATTGCTTCTGCTGCTTTTGCTCCAGGGGTCACACGAAAGAACACTTGGATAGTGTTTAGTTTTAGATTACACTTAGTTAGATCTGTTTAACAATTTGCTTAGCTTTGTGATCTTGATTGTGCTTCTTAATCTCTGAAGCCTGTTTTTGTTTTGTTGATAAAATAGTGATAATAAAGATACCTACCTAATAAGACTGATAAGAGGATTGAATGATGTGTTATATCCAGTAATGGAGCACAGTAAGCATGCAATATAATTTAGTTACTTTATTATTCTTACTATTACACAAATTGTTAGCTATCATTATTATTATTATTCACACTAAAATCAAGCTAATATCCTCTGTATTTATTCTTTGACCTTAAATTTGCTTACATTGTTGTAGTTAAATGTGAGAAAGCCTTTATAGTCCAAGTTTCTAGTCCTTTTTTTCTTTTATTTATATAACTGTCTTCCAAAATATTCCTTTGGGGCTAAAATTTTCCATGCTTGGTTTAAGCCAAAAATGATTTTTTTTCAAGGCAAATGGACAATATCAGTTAAGCCTTGCTGAGATTTGGGAAAAGCAGAGGATATGGTCTTCATTGCTTCAGAAAAAGAACCTCATAGAAGTATTTAAAGATTAATGTAAACAAAATATGTTCAGATAATGATTCTCAAGGAGAAAAATTAGCAAGATTGGAAGAGTAGAGTTTTTAGAGTCTAAGAATTTGTTGATTCTAAATTAATTACATTTGAGCTTTTTAAATGTAATTAAGTGCTAAGATAAGGTACTATAGATGACAAATAGAAAATCTCATATAGCAACATTATGTTATGGAACAATTAAGATACTAGAGGGAAATTAGCTGTCCAAGAAGAAATCATTTTCCCATACAAATTGTCCAGGAACCAGCTCAATAGCATTTCATCCAACTAAACCTAGCAAATTTTGATATAATTTTGACATATAGATTAGCCAAACTTTCAAATAATAGACCCAAGATATACCACTGCGTCTACAAGTGTGGGAGATAGGTCAGTATTCAAACTATCCTTTCTCTGTGATGTTGACTTCAAACTTAGCCAGCTAACTTACTTTGGCCAGTGAAACATGGAGAAAAATATGAGTCATTTGTGAGCAAATGCTTGCAAAAACTCACGTGGCAATTGGGTGCAGAGTAGCAGGCAGCCAGAGACAGGTGAATAGCATGAGCAAGAAGGAAACCGCTCTTTTCCTCCCTAGCTTCTTGAGTTTCTGCCACCATCAAGAATGACACAGTAACAATCCAGACTAGGAAGTTCATGACCAACTGAACACTTCAGAAGAAACAAATGGTCATTGGTGTCCCTCACCCTAGGAAGGCAACAATATCTAAGATGGAAATTTGGGGAAAATTAGCTAAATTGTGTAAGACGACACCAGATGTCATCTTTGTATTTGGATTCAGGACCCATTTTGGTGGTGGCAAGACAACTGGTTTTGGCATGATTGATGATTCATGGGCCCAAATATAGACTGGCAACACATGGCCTGTATGAGAAGAAAAAGACCTTCAAGAAAACACAAGAACAGACTGAAGAAAGTCAGGGTGACTTCAAAGGCCAATGTTGATACTGGCAAAAAGCTAAAGGAGTAAAGACTCTGTGATGACTTTATCTCCAGTGATAGTGTAAATTTTCCACAAGGATTAATAAACTAAAAGCTTAAAAAAAAAAAAAGGAAACCTAGCGTCTTTTCTTTGTTTTAGGGGTTTGGTTTTTTAAGATTTGTTTGTTTGGTTTTGTTTTGTATCATTTAAATTTTACGGTTGTTTGTTATTGCAGCATAAGTTAAACCAAACCAATACACACACACACACACACACACACACATACACACACACACACACACACACACACACAATATTCTGAGGGGAAATTTAAAAATGAATGGAAAAGGGAGAGGTGAAAAAAGGTAAGAACTTGATGGTATCATCCAAGTGATTTGGATTCAATGTCTTCTTTGGAAAAAGTAAACAAAGCTGGTAGAAGACAACAAAACACTTACCAGCTCCTTACAGACAATTCCACAAGTACCAAGATTGTCTAGGAAGATAATAATGCGTGCTTTAATCTAATTTGACTATACTTTAAAGAGACTGAAGATGGTCTAGAGCTCAGAAAAAGAAAAGTGCTAACTGTATTAGTCCACATGTATTCATCTTGGGTTACAATTTCTAAAAATTCTATGAGTCTGGAGAATCCATCATGTGAGTTACATGAAGCCTTTTAAAGTCAAGCTGTTTATTAATAATATTTATAGAAAGTTAGAATATGAATGTTTTTATTAAATATTTTTTGCCCTTCATTTTAAAAAAATTCTTTTTCAAATAACCATGGTTTGAGCTCATCAAGCAGCGTAAGCTATTTTTGAAATGTTTGGGGTTCAATAAAAAGCAAGCTGCTTTTTGCCAAGCACCTTTTCCTCTCATTTTAAAAGCCATATGTATTTTAAAGGAAATTTAACCCATGTGTTTTTGGTTTATTTAAATTTAAATAATCAAAATGATGGGGTTTTTTTACAAGCCAGTTGATGTCAAAGAAGCTTTTTAAGCCTTTTAAAGAGACTTTTATTCCAAAAACAAGAAGCAATGCTTTGCCAAGTGTAAACACATTTCAACACCATAGTTTGTAACTGCAAACCCCTGATTCTGAATACATTCTATATCTGGCAGCGATTGATCATTCATTCCTGTTCTGTAATGTACTGGGGCTAAGACTCCCCAAAGTTAGCTGCCTGTATGAAATAATCATATTAAAACTGTAGAAATAAGAAAAATTGGAATGATTGGTAAAATGTTTCAAGGTATAATTGGTGGTATAAGGCGATGTATAAGTAAATGGAAAGTGTTTTCGTTCATTTGTCAGTAATTTATTGAATTTTTATTATGAGTATGGCACTGGGCAGTGGGAAGGGTGCTAAAGTCAACAAATGGTAGTTTTTTATCCCAAAATTAAGAAGTATAACCTTAGAAGATTCCTCTTTTCATTAATTAAAATAGAAGAAGTCTAGAACTTCCAACTGAGTTGTATTTTGGTAGAAAGTGAACTGAGATTTGGGTTTGAGAATTTTCAGAGATGAGAGTCATGTCTTTTTGTTTGTTTGTTTGTTTTCCCACTTATTGGTACTTTGCAACCATACAGCCGTATGAGGTACAGGATAGTAGAGGCATACATGCACATAGAACTCAGTTAACCCTTCCCCAATTCTCACCCCATTTCCTCCTTCTTCCCTCCTTCTTTTGTTCAGCTTAGTGACTGACTTTGATATGTTTATGAATGTACATCATGTGTATTAGGGTGCTTCCCTCTTCCCCTTTCCCATCTCCCTCAGTTAGGTCCCCTTCTTTACTCATCTAAGATTTCTCTTTCTTTGGAGCCCCTCCTATGTCCCATTTTCTCCATAGCTTCTGCATATTAGGAAGAACATCTGACTTTTCACTTTTAGTGACTGGCTAATCTCACTTAGCATAATGTTCTCCAGTTCCACCCATTTCCCTGCAAATGACATAATTTTGTTCTTCTTTATGGCTGAGTAAAATTCCATTGTGTACATATCCCACAGTTTTGTGATCCATTCATCTGTTGATGGACATCTTGGCTGGTTCCATAGTTTTGCAATTGTGAATTGTACCGCTATAAACATAGATACTGTGCCTTAGTCTGGTAGTTTTGTTTCCATTCTTTTGAGTAGATACCCAGAAGTGGTATTGCTGGGTCATATGGTAGGTTTATTCTCATTCATCTGAGGATCCTCCATACTGTTTTCCAAAGTGGTTGCACTAATCTGCAATCCCACCAACAATGTATTAGGGTTCCCACTTCTCCACACCCTGGACAGCATTTGTTGTTTGTGTTTTTAATGATTGCCATTCTAATTGGGGTTAAGTGAAATCTCAAGGTAGTTTTGATTTATATCTCTCTGACTGCTAATGATATTGAACATTTCCTCATACATTTATTGGTCATTTGTATTTCTTCTTTTGTGAAATGTCTATTTGGATCTTTTGCCCATTTTTTGATTGGGTTATTTGTTTTCTTAGATGTGAGTTTCTTGAGTTCTCTGTATATTCTAGATATTAGTCCTCTATCAGAGGAGTAGCTGGCAACAATCTTCTCCCATTCTGTTGGCTCTTTGTTGAGGTTCTTGATAGTTTCCTTTGCTGCACAGAAGCTCTTCAGTTTAATGCAATCCCATGTATTGATATTCCATTGAATTTCTTGTGCCTTTGGGGTTTGTTGAGAAAGTTTTTTATTTGTTTGTTTGATTGTGTGTGTGTGTGTGTGTGTATGTGTGTGTGTGTGTGTGTGTTTAACCTGTGCCTATGTGTTGAGGTGTTGGACCTATTTCCTCTTCAAGTAGCTGCAAGGTCTCTGGTCTAATTTCCAGGTCTTTGATCCATCTTGAACTGACTCTTGTTCATGATGAGAAAGTGGGATTTATTTCCACTTTTCTGCATATGGTTAACCAGTTTTGCCAATACCATTTGTTGAAGAAGCTATCTTTTTTCCAATGCCTATTTTGGCCCCTTTGTCAAAAATCAAATGGCTGTAAGTGTGCAGATTTGTTTCTGAGTCTTCTATTCTGCCCCATTGGTTTATGTGTCTGTTTTCATGCCAAAACCATGTTGTTTTTATTACTGTGGCTTTGTAGTATAGTTTGAAGTCAAGTATTGTGATACCTTCTGCATGGTTCTTGTTACTGAGAGCTACTTTGGCTATTCTGGGCTTTTTGTTGTTCCAAATGAATTTATTTTTAGGGAAGATATTGCGAGTGGAAGTGTTTTCTGGATTTCTTTTTCAGTGGATTTATGGTTGGCATACAGGAAAGCTTCTGTTTTTTTGAGATTGGTTTTGTACTCAAACACTTTGCCGAATTTGTTGATCAGTTCTATAAGCCTTTTGTTTGAATTTGTTGGGTCTTCTAAGTATAATATCATGTCATCTGAAATAGAGATAGTTTTAGTTATTTTTTTTTCTTTTTTGTACTCCTTTGATTTCCTTCGCTTGCCTTATTGCTCTGGCTAGAGTCTCAAGTACTATATTGAAAAGGATTGGTGATAGTGGACATTCTTGTCTTGTTCCTGTTTGTAGGGGGAACTCTCAAAGTTTTAATATGATGTTGGCTATGGGCCTATTGTATATTGCCTTTATGCTGTTGAGTTATGTCCCTTCCATTCCAGTTCTCTGTGGTGCTTTTAGCATGAATGGGTGTTGGATTTTGTTGAATGCTTTTTCAGCATCTATTGAAATGATCATGTGATTTTTGTCTTTGGTTCTGTTTATGTGGTAAATTACATGGATTGTTTTTTGTATGTTGAACCAGCCTTTCATTCGTGGGATGAACCCGACTTGGTCATGGTGTATAATTTTCTTGATGTGGTTTTGAATGCAGGTTGCTAGAATTTTGTTTAGCAGTTTTGCATCTAAGTTCATTAATGATATAGGCCTGTAGTTTTCTTTCCTTGAGCTGTTTTTATTAGGTTTTGGTATTAATGTGATGTTGGCCTCATAGAATGTATTTAGGAGATTCCAATTTCTTTCTATTTCATCGAATAGATCAAGGAATTTTGGGATTAGTGCCTTTATAAAGATTTTATAAAGTTCACCTGGTAAACCACCTGGCTTTTCTTTGACAGTAGGCTCTTTATTAATGCTTCAATCTCTCTGATTGCTATTGGTTCGTTTAAATTTTCTATATCTTCTTGATTCAATTTAGAAAAAGTCTAGAAATTTGTCAATTTCTTCTAGGTTTTCCACTTTTTTGGGGGGGGTCTAGTTGTTCTTCTTTTTTTTTTTAATAATTTCCTATTTTCTCCTGGCTTTGAGGTTATAGTATTCCTGATTTTCAAGGACTTTGAGGTATGTCATTAGGTTGTTTGGTGACTTTTCATTCTTTGTATGTGAGTACTCAGTGCTATGAATTTTTGTCTTAATATTGCCTTCAAAGTGTCCCAGAGGTTTTGATATGTTGTGTCTCTATTTTTGTTTGTTTATAGGAATTTCTTAATTTTTCAACTTATTTCTTCTATGACCCACTTCTCATTCATCAGCAGTGTGATGTTCAGTCTCCATGTGTTTATGTGACTTTTCTGGGTCTTCTTATAGTTGATTTCTAGTTTCATTCCATTGTGGTCTGAAAAGACATAGGGGCTTATGTCACATAATTTGAGAGAGTCATGTTCTTTAGGGATTAGATTAAGAATGAGAAGAGTAAAACTTATCAGATAGATCATACCACTTTTTGTCTTTCCCATCCCTTTCTTTCCCTAGGATAAACAAGTTGCTAAAATGAGTAACCGTGGTAATTGATTTTAGATGTTAACTTGAATGGACTAAGAGATGCCCAGATAGCTAGCTGGTAAGGCATTCTTTTCTGGATATGTCTGTGAAGGTGTTTTCAGAAGAGGCAGGAATTTGAATCAGTGGGCTGAATAAGGAAAATGTTCTCTTAACCAGTGTGGGGAGGCACTATCCAATCTGCTGAGAGCCCAGATAGGACCAAAAAGCAGAACAAAAGACAATTTACTCTTTCTCTTCTGAAGGTGGGTCAATCTTCTTCTCCTGCCTTTAGTTACCAAAATCACAGGTTCTTTGGTCTGTGGACTCTAGGACTTTCAACAGAGGCCCCTTGGGTGCTCAGGGTTTGGACCGAGAGTTTCACCATTGACTTCACTGACTCTTAGGTTTTTGGACTTAGACTGAGTCATGCTGAACCATGCTTCTTTGGCTCTCCAGCTGGCTGATGTCCAATGGTGAGACTTAATCAATATGTGTGCTAATTCTTTCTTTCTTTCTTTCTTTCTTTCTTTCTTTCTTTCTTTCTTTCTTTCTTTCCTTCTTTATTTCTTTCTATCTACCTATCTACCTTCTATTGGCTCTTCTGAGAGACCCTGACTAAGGCACAGACAAAAATCACAATTTCCTATAAGATTTTACGTGCCAAAACTTAATAGATACTCATTTTAAATCTTCAGATATCCTCTTTAAAATTGGAGTTTACTTAGATATCAGATACATAGGCTCCTCACCACTCTTCTCTCTGGTGCTCAGTAGCTTCTTTTCAGTCCTATAAATATCACCCAATGAATAGATATTTCAGGAGATGGCCAGGATAGAACTTTATTCTTTGCCTCAGACTCTATAAATTTACTGCGAACAGAGAATTATTTTACTGCATACCTTTCTGAGAGAAATGGGAAGAAGAACAGAGCAGAATGGTTTTGCTTAAGAATCTGACCTGTAAAGACAAAGCTAAAATGACAATACTTTAGTTTCATGACTTCTATCATATATTTATAGACCTCAATGTCCATTTAGAGTAAGATGAATCTTAGGTAGCTGCTGCTTAGCAAGACATTGTAATGGATCTAGTTTGGAAGGTCTATATAAAAGGTTTATATAAAAAGGTCTTCCATGTATTATTATGTAAATTGTGCAGGACACACTCCGTGCTGTGTAAAAATGAAATATCCAGGGAATGATTTTAAACATATCGGTGCCAAGATGGTCAAATAATCAAATAATGGCACAAGTGATCTCTCTCTCTCTCTCTCTCTCTCACACACACACACACACACACACACACACACACACACACACACACATCTATAATAAAAATAATAATAAATGCACAAATGCATTTACTCCTGCATCAGGAAAAGATTGAGTCTTATTATGTAGCATAATTATTAATTGAGTATCTACTATGTGCCAGGCATTGATTTATATGCTTGGGATGAGCTGATCGACAAAATAGACACACACATACAAAACCCCTCTACCTTTGTGAAGCTAACATTCTAGAGTTTACATCCAACATGATTGAAGGCATCAAATTCTTCCTTTGACAGTATATTTAACCCAAGAGGTTTTGTGTAAAGCTGAAGAACCACAGAGAGCATGATGCAAACAAGTGGCTTCTCAGCAGGGAAAGTGAGTAGGCAGAAAGAAGATGAATGACAGAGATAAATTCAACTTCTTTATAGTTTTGTTTGGGATAAAGCCATTTATCTTATTAACAAAATGGGGGAAAGCTATTAGGAAAAGCAGGACGCCTAAAAGTGGGTAAACTTACTAAATAAAGTGACTTTTTCCCTTCTAACAAATCTACTTCTGCTTCTCATGTTTTAAAGTAACCTACCTCTTCATAGGCCAGTCAATGCATCATGCTTATAGTGTTACAGTATGGCACTTCTCAGATAAAATCCATTCTTTCTTTCTTACTTACATGGTTTCAAGAGCTGTCTGGCAGTCAGCCTGTTGAATGAATTCAAGGATGCTTTCAGATTAGTACCATGAAACAGTCAATCCATCGTATCTTCATAAGGCACATTACTGTCCCCCAGTGAATGATATCTGACAGAGACTGTAAAGAGCAACTTATCTAGCATCTAACAAGCATTTCTTTTCCCAAGATGGGCTGAGAAAGGAATGCTGAAGGGAGGAATTGCATGTAAGTCTTAGCATCATTCAGTAATCACAATGAGTACATTGTAAGTTGGCCCATGCTAACCATTGTGGCTGGAAAATCTATACTATGGCACCTGTCCTTGAAGAACTCAGACAAGTGAAATTCCATTTCATATGAAATAGAATAAAAAGTTCAATTCTCTGGAAACTCCAAAGAGAGGGCATGGTATATTCAGGGGGAAGAGGTAGCCCCTATTCTTTCATGAGGCTAGAATAGATTTCTGCTGGCAGACTTTGTTGCTGAGTTTGTGGGACCACAGAACCAGAGGTGTTACCAGGAATTCACTACTAGGCAAAATACTGTACTAAGTTACGAGTATGGTCACTCAGAAATGCATATAAAAGTTCTGTAGCAAGAAGAACTTGCTACCTAGTCAGTCAACAATACTGTTGGTTGCTGTTGTTTTTCACTGGAAACAGATTGGAAGCATAGTAAATAATCTCATTCTGAGATAGAGGAAGACATTCCTGGTTCTCATGGTATCTTTGGGACTTACTGTAGGGTTTCATGTGGTGTCATAAGGTACATATAACTGGGAATCAATTCCAGATGACTATAGAATTCTACATGGTGAAAATTGCCACATCAATGGACAATGAATTAGTTCACACTACTTGGAGGTGAATGGATGGGAAATGTCATCACATTGGTTGTTTCCCAACTTATAAACCAGTAGGAATGTTTTTGCTTGGAAAATTGGACACATATGTAACTTTGAGTAGTCTGATGTTTAATTTTTCATGTTCAATTCTTTCATTAAAAAGAAGTCTGAATAAATGTCTACTACTTACAGTGTCATTATCAGTGGAGCATGGGTTTGGGCAGCATGATATTATTTTTTTAAATGAATGTTAAAAATCTTTATTGAGCTGGGCATGGTGGTACACACCTGTAATCCCAGTACTTGGGAGGTTGAAATAGGAAGATCACAAATTCAAGGCCAGCCTTAGCAACTTAGTGAGACCATTTCTAAAAATTCCTGGGGGTGTAGCTCAGAGGTAGAATGCCCCTGAGTTCAATCCCCAATAACAACAAAAAATCTTTCTTGAGTAAAATTCAAGACAAAATACTTGTCCTGAACCTATAGATTTGACCTAAAATTAAATCCACAGTTATTTTTTTTTGTAGCTAGAGGTGCTAATCAAAGATTAAAAGGATTTGCTTCAGTGGGGCTCCCCAGTTACCACCAAAGCACCCCTCATGTCTGGATTGGGGCCCTTCCACACTTTATACCTCAACCCCAGCAGATTCCTGGGGCTTTTGTGTTACAATTTCATCATTCTGATCGAATAATTATTCCCATCCCTTCTTGTTCTTGCTTCTTCTGCACCATTTCTTTTGTTGCACATTCAAACTTGCACACACACTTTCTTGTCTGCTCCCTAGTAATCTGCCTGCAAATGATTCTGCATGTGAATAGAAGGTGTTGACTGTTCAATGTGTTTTTTGTGTATTGTCAGCTGCTTTATTACTGCCTCTCTCCAGTTCTTTGCCACGACGAAGCATGGAGATGTTCATTTAAATCGCTAGGTTCTGTCATGTCACAATGGGGAGGATGCCTGGGATGGGGCGGATGCTTTGAGTAACACTGAAGGCTGTGTCTAACTTGTGTCAGCAGCAAAGTGGCAAAGAATACAGAAATGTCCTTGTCATAGGTACAGAATAAGCCTCCTCAGAGTGGAAACATTTTTCCAGAAATATCATACTTGCTAAATTCTAGTGCTCAGGGACTTGCAATCAGGGTGAATAAACTTGAAGTTTAAGATTCTGTAGTTGTCCTCCAAAGAATATTGGCTATATTCTTAGTCAAAATGCAAGCACAGACTGAGATCGTGATGTCTGAGTCCATCCTAGGTCTTTCTTCTCTGCTAGATGTCCAGCAACATCACATGCATGGTTTAAAATTAGTTCTGAACTTAAAAAGAGAGAGTTGACCATTATGACATGGATAGTCTTGATGGTCTTTCTGTCTTGTTAAAAGCAGTCAGAACACTTGTATTTACAACTGTAAGTACAATATGTGATCACATTTTATTATACACACACACACACACACACACACACACACACACACACACACCACCCCAGGGAACAAAGAATGAAATTAAACCACCAAAATGTTAGCTGGGGCTCCATCTCTATGTGCTGGGATCACAGAATAACATTCTATTCTTCTTTATGTTCATCTGTATTTTTACAGTGAGTGTAAACAATGAATAGTTATGTATTATAAATTAAGCCACAAGCAGTTCAACTTCATGTGTGAAGGGCCCTCCAGGGGATGGGATTTACATTAGAAATAAACAAACAAAACAAAAAGTCCATGTTATGGTTATATGATTTCCAGAGGAATCGCTTAGTGGTTTTCATAACGATTTACTGGTTCTGAAAGTGAAAACAAGTTCCGATAGATTTCATATTAATGTCATTTTCACTGGGACTTTAAGTGTTACTGTTCACTATTTCATTGTGTGCTTCTGCTTACAGCTATTTCTAGATGGTTCAAGAGAAAAAAAGCAAAGATTTTTTTTTAAAGTGATACCTTCGCAATTTAGTCTCATATTTTTGTAAACAATATTTATGGTGCCCTTCTTTTATACATATGAATATATCCTTCTTTTGACATATTTAAAATTTTTTTCCTGCTTCCTCTTATGCCTTTTTTTCAAACTGGGTCTTTTTTTTTCTATCTAGTGTTTTTTGATCTTCCTCCAAAAGCCTTATGACAGCTGAGTTTAAGTGGTTCCCTCAGGCTACAGAAGTTAAAGATAAAATTGAATTACGCTTCCAGGCTTGGCACACAAAATCAAGAAAAATTTCATTAATTATGATTAATTAAACCAGAAACACAGTAGTAGTATTATGATTACATTGTATCTGGAACTTAGCATATTTTCAGCTGACATTTCCATGGTAAAGGAGAAAAGGGGAAGGGTGACTGAGCCTAACATATCATTCCATAATAGGCAAGCTCGGGAAAAAAGAAAAAAGAAAGAAAAGGGCAAACAGGATATCCAAGGGAAAGAAAAGATGTCATATATTTTGGGGAGGGGGTAGGGGTTCATTGAGAGTCCTTTCACTATTGATTATCTCCTGTGGGATGATGAACAGCTTGCAAGTGAGAGTCACCCTCAAACCCATTTTCACTATGCTTCAATTTGTAGTACATGGTGTTACCATGAAAATTACTCATAATGGTAATGACATACACCAGTGAATAATAAAAACATTTCCAAAATGCCTCTCCTCCAAGAGGCATTGCTAACAAGCACAGTCTACTCATACTCTTTCATATAGACTCATTTCCTTTGTTGTGGTAAACCTAACAAGAAGATTACCTGGGGTTTACATTTCTGTATTAGCAGTTGGCTCAGAAACCTAAGGGACCAGCAGCATCTGAGGGATATTTCTTGAGGATGAAGAAGATGGAGCAAAATAGGTAGAGAAAGAGAGAGAAGGAGAGAGAAGAGAACGGGAATTAAGAGTGAATCTGAAGAGGAAAGTGGATAGGGGAAAATCTTGCCCAGGATAGAATCTCAGTGACACTGGTATTAGGAGGGCAGGGAAAGAAGAGGAGTCATCTAAAACAGCTGAATTTTTGTGAAGCCAAAGGGTCAAGAATAAAAACCATTGCAGATAAGTGGGAGAAAATGTCAAGAAGCATGTTTTTAACAATGTGAAATGTTACAGAGAGACCAGGTCATACAAGG
>PVLC010043122.1:0-12670 GCA_004027655.1 Graphiurus murinus | reverse complement strand
GGTGCCCACCTCACCTCATTTACCGTGAATCTCACTTCTATGAGGCAGGCTAACCCAGAACACTGCACACAGCACACAGTGGCAGCTCATTAAACACAAGCCATTATATATTTCTGTGTATGTATGTGCCCTCACTCTGTTTTAATTTTTATTCTCTCACAGCTTCTCAAAAACTAGCCAGAAGCCAGGCATGGTGGCACACATCTATAATCTAGTAGGTGGGAGGCTGAGACAGGAGGATGGCAAGTTCGAGGACAGCCTCAGCAAGTAGTGAGAGTCTCATCAACCTAGTGAGACTCTGTTTCAAAATAAAAATAAAATAGGGCTGGGGGTGTAGCTTGAAGATAGAATGCTCTTGGGTTCAATCCCCAGTGCTATACACACACACACACACACACACACACACACACACACAGCCTGAAGGCAGTGGGAGATGAAGTGAAGAATGTGTGTGCGTGGGGGGGGGGGGACGGAATGCCACCAGGAGTTGTCACCCCAAAGACCCCCCAGGCTGGGGGCTATGTGAGGGAGTGACAGAGGGACTCCTGACTCTCCCCAGTCCTCTAGGGTGTTTCTGTGTCCAGGGGCAGCCGCCATTACTAGTCATCCTGAGGGATCAGGAGTGGAAATGGAAAGGGCCAGCCCCGGCCTCACCCTGCGGCTGCTGACTGCCTGTAGACTGGTCTGGCAGGCCCAAGCGCAGGGCATTCATTCTTTGGGGTGGGGCCACCTCGTATGGAGGGGGTGAAGGGCTTGTAGGTCCCGGTGGGGCTTTCCAGAAGACCTGGCCTTTCCTGCCTGGGCCTCTCCATGTCTGGGCTGCTCGAGGTGGCAGCAGCCGGTGAATGGCCTGCCTGATGATCCTGCAGACCCCCAGCTCTCTTGCCTCTTCCTCCCTGCTCTGGTCAACACGGCCTCCACCCGCCTCCTGTCACTTCTGTGGTTCCCACTTCACACTGATTCTGTGCTCACATCCCCGACTGTCTCATAAGAATCTTGAGAGTGGGCCCCTGACCCCTCTCTCCCACGAGGGACCCTGAGGTTGGCCTCCCCTGTGCCCAGTCACCCCCTCAGGCCCACGGCAACCCCAGACCCTTACACTCAGCCTGGGCGATGATGGAGATGGCGGCCGGGCCGCCCCCGGAGCCCTCCTTGGCTGTGCCTTTGGTGATCACGTCGTTCAGGATCTCCCACTTCCCGCAGAACACCGGGCTCTTCTCCACCTCCAGTGTGTACACGCAGCTCTGCTGCTTCCCCGGCGGCTGCGTCTTCTCCTTGGCCTTGGCGAGCTCCTTCTGCTGCCCGACCGCCGGGCCAGGGGCGCCTGGGCAGGCCGCTTCCATCACTGCCATCTCCCAGGCTCGCGCTCACCCTGAGGAGACCACACAGAGGCGTCATGCTAACCCCAGAGCCGGCGGCCAGGGCAAGTCGGGCTGGGTGCAGGAGAACTCGGGGGCCGAGGGTCCCTGCCTCCTTGAGCCACCTGCACTGACCTTCCAAACACCCAGGAGGTGGAGGAGGCAACCTCTCCACACCTCCACACGGCCATGGTGGAACCCTGGCCTACCGCACCCGACATAAACACACCCCTCCACGGGGCCAGCAAGGAGGATTCCAGCCTGCTCCCTCTAGGACAGCAGGGGCACCAACATCGGGGCTGCTGGTTTCTTGCTTTTACAATGGATCCATCTTTTTCTATTGTTTGGCAAACTTTGCTTCCTTAGGTGAATCCAACCCTCTAAAACCATCACCTCATCCAACCCCAGGGGCCTCCTTCCTAGAGAACACCTCTGTACTACCCACAGTGGCTTTTCTCCAAGGGGAGAGGACCAGGTTTTGTTCTGTCCCCTAGCTAGTGTGTTACACACACACACACAGGTATGCATTGCTTAATGACAGGGATACAATCTGAGAAATCCATTGTTAGGGAATATAATTATCGTGTGAACATCATAGGGTGTATTTACATCAGCTACAATGCCTATGACATCACTAGACAGTATAATTTTATGGGACCACTGTTGGATGTCAATCCCAGTTGATGGAAATATTAGGAAATAACAACTACATGTAAATGTGTGTGTGTGTGTGTGTGTGTGTGTGTGTGCATATATTACAAAGACTAATACTCAGCCTGCAATAGCACTCAACACTTGGCTCCCAAGATGCATTTGTTTGTGGCTCTCCAAAAGGGACTGTCATGTTTCCTCCTCCTTTTTTTTTGGTACTGAGAATTGAACCAAGGGTATTCTACTTCTGAGCTACACCCCCCTTTAAAAAAAAATCTGAAACAGGGTCTCATTAAGTTGCCGAGGCTGGCCTTGAACCTGCGATCCTCCCGCCTCAGCTTCTCAAGTATTGGGATTATAGGCATGCGCCACCACATCCCGCTACACTTTCCCTCTTTTAATGTTCAAACTCATTAGCTGAGAGAACTTTTAGACATCATTTTTCTTTCAGGCAGTGTTAGTAGCAGCAGTTGGACCTGAAGCCCTAACACCAACGAATACCTCTAGAAATCTGAGGACCAAGCTTGGGGCTCCCCCTTTCTTTGGGGTCTCTCTCCATTAGCCCTTCGTCTTTCCCAGGAAGCTGCATGAGAGAGTGGCCCCACACTGCTAACCATTTGTGCATTAGCATGGGGACTGGAATTGTCATGAAAGACGAGGCAGTCAGAGGTTGTTAGCATTCGGAAGCTTCTTTATAGACAGGGACTTTTTAAAGGGCAGGGCCCCTCTGGGGTGTGTCTTGCTTTAGACAAAGCCTAAGAAGGTACCAAACACAGACAGGTCTTTAATAATTGCCCTCTGATGGCAGGCCAGTCTTAAGGCCATCGCTAACAGATGTAGTCTTCCCTGCTACAATGCCATTAAACAGGGATCACACCTTTGTTTGCTTTTGGGGCAGAAAGGTTGATCACACAAAGCCAAACCTGTAACGTCTCTGGTCTGCTGCTCCAAGCTGGTAGGTTAAAGGGAGAGAGTGGGCAGCTGAAGAACACTAGCCGAAGCTGCTTCTACTCAATCTGTCTCATCCATTTTTTTTCTGCCCTGATGGCCACAAAAGACAGCAGCTCACTGAGAGATGGGTGGGTTTGTCAGGTTCTGTTAACTCTTACTTGGTTCTCGCTTTCAAGGGCCTCCTAGCTCTGAACTCAGCGCTCCAGCTACCAGCAGGGCTGCCTGAAGCCAGGTCCTGAGTCGCTGAATGAGCAACCTGTTTCTTGGTCACCTTAAGAAGGGGCATTTTGAGCCGGGCGTGGTGGTGCATGCTTGTAATCCCAGCATTCGGGAGGCTGAGACCGGAGGATCCGGGTTCGCGGCCAGCCTCAGCTACCTAGTGAGGCACTCCGCAACTTAGTGAGACTCGGTTTCAAAATAAAGAATAAAAAATAGGGCTGGGGGTGTAGCTTGGAGGTAGAATGCCCCTGAGTTCAATCCCCAGTACCTGAAAAAAAAAAAAAAAAAAAAGAAGGGGCATTTTGGCTTTCAATTAGGCGAAAGGCTTTTAGGGCAGGCTAATTTCTTTTTTTATATCGTACTGGGGATTGAACTCAGGGGCATTCTACCTCCGAGTTACACCCCCAGTCCCTTTTTATTTTTTGTTTTGAAACAGGATCTCACTAAGTTGCTGAGAGCCTCACTAAGTTGCTGAGGCTGTCCTTAAACCTGCGATCCTCCTGTTTTAGCCTCCCAAGTACTGGGATTACAGGTGTGCGCCACTGCGTCCGGCTCAGGCGATTTTCTTGTAACCATTTTCCAGCTCCCTATACATTTTCCCAAACCTTGCCATTTCCAGAGTAGAACTGACCCAAGGCCTAGGTTACAGCCTACCTTTCTCAGCCTCTTTACCAGGGAAATACAATCTTGAGAGCAAACCAAAAAACCTCCAAAGCCAACAGGAATGCAGGTGTGCTTACGGGAGTTCAGGGTTGCTTGACCCCTCACTTTCATTTGAAGAATGAGGCCTAAGTCAGTGGAGACCTGCCCAAGGTCACCCAGCTCCCTAGACCCTTTAGGCTGTGTGCCCCCTCCCCAAGTCTCTTGACTTACAGGTAAACAAAAGGAGGGGGCACTCATGATCCCCCGGTCAGAAGTCTCCTAGGGGGAGAGGGGTCCCTGCACACGGTGGCCTCTCAGCATAGAGCACAGCAGGGCACAAATGAGACAACTGATGTTGGCTGGACAAGGGCATCAAAGGACCAGGAGTGCTTTCCATGACCTCAGAGTCAGGATGACCCTGAGCACCAAGGATGAAGCGAGCCAAGTTGATAAAAGAGAAAAAATGAGGCCAAGTGGGGCGCCAGCTGCTCACAGAACGATAGTCTGTGTTCTTGAAAGTTCATCCTGAGATAGAGCTCCTCTACCGAGGTTATGAGGGCCAGGTGTGGTGGCGCACACCTGTAATCCCAGCACTTGAGAGGCTGAGACAGGAGGATCACAGGTTTGTGGCCAGCCTCTGCAACTTAGTGAGGCCCTCCATAAGTTAGTGAGACCCTGTTTCAAAATAAAAAATAAACAAGGCTGGGGGGTATGGTTCAGAAGTTGAATGCCCCGGGGTTCAATCCCCAGTACCACAAAACAAAATAAAACAAAGAGGCTGTGGACACTCTCTTGGAGCGGTCCATACCTCTTGGTGGCTAGCTGGGCAGCAGGCCAGGAGCCCTGGTCTCCCTCCATGTGCACGCCCCACCCCCTCTCCCTGGGGAGAAGTTGAAGCGAAGGCAGAGGCTGAGGCTGCCGCTCGGAGCCTGCGATCTGTGCGCTGCCCGGATGACTCACTCCCAGCCTGGCAGGCAGGGGGACAGGGAGGCTATTGAGAAGCTGACCCGGCGAATGGCAGCTGGACCTCTGAAGGACATAGGGGGAAAGAGGCTGACCCTCACTTCCCAGGGGCACAAAATCACAGCCTGGGAGCGGCGAAGCTTCTCCCATGGCTGGCTTTCCTGTGCCACATGACCATGACTCAGACCCGCACTGTCGGCCTCCAAGTTCAAGAGGGAAGCTTTGGTCTGAAGGCAGCTCTCCTGTACATACACAGCCTCGCTCCCTCTCTCCCTCCCTCTCCACTTCTTTAAGGTCTGGCCCATAAAACTCGGGCTTTTGTATTAACCCTGAGACTGCTGGCCAGGTAGCCTTCCCCGCCCTGGGCTTAGGGGGCTGGCTTGTCCCCCCAGCTTGCAGCCCTGCAGCTTTGCTACCCCAGTCCTCACAGGGTGGGGAGTGAGGACTGCGTGGGCGCTAGTCATGCCCTGCCTTTGAAGGCAGGTCAGGATCAGCTCTGTTTCTCAGCTGGGACACTCCCTGGTTGCACTCCCACCTCAGTGGACTCAGCCCCCTGCTCCTGGGGTCCTATAGGAGCTGAGGACTGAGGACGGGAGAGCCCTGATCATGGCCACACCAACATGCCTGTGAAAACCAGGGAGGAGAGGAAGGGAGAATTCATTCAGCAGTCTTTCAGGCCTGAAAAGAGCGCACTGCCTAATTTCTTTCCGAGGTGCCTCGATGACCCGGCAGAAGTTCCAGGACAAGAGTGCCAGGGGAATCAGGTGCACTCTGGGCCACATCTGTAACAGGAATTCTTATTTTATATTCAAGGAGGTTTGTAAGCCCAGAAACAACATGCAATTTGTATTTTTCCAGGGAAGAGGTCCACTAAATTCAACAAGTTCGCCAAAGGCTCCCTAAAAGCTCTGGGCCAGGACTCTGCCTGATTCTGGCTTTTGCTCCAAGGAAGAGCTCTCTAAACACAGTCTTGCGGAGCGGAGTGCAAGTTAGAATAACCAGATGAGTTCTTCAAATGCACTCATCTGAGACCTGCTGAATCAGCGTCACTGGGCAGTAGGCCCAGAATCTGTTCTTTGACAAGTTCTCTGGATGATTCTGATATCGAGGGGGCAGGGACTGCCATCAGACTCCTGCTCGGTACTTTAAGGCAGCTCTGTCCAAAATGGCAGCCACTGGCAACATGTGACTATTTACATTTAATCAAAATCAAATAAAATTAAGAACTGTTTCCTCTGTTACAAGAGCTTTCATACTGGATAGACAGAGATGGAAAACACTTCCATTGTTGCAGAAAGCTCTATAGGATGGGGCAGGTCTAAGGCTGTCAGCAATGTTTTCTCTGACAGTGAAATTTCTGTTCCTAGGATTCAAAGACAGGAATGAAGTTTAGGTTAACTGAATTATTTATTTATTTAGTCATACTGGGGATTGAACCCAGGGGCATTCTAATTCTTTTTTTTTTTTTTTTTTTTTTTTTGCGATACTGGGGATTGAACTCAGGGGCATTCTACCTCCGAGCTATAACCCCAGCCCTATTTTTTATTCTTTATTTTGAAACAGGGTCTCATTAAGTTGCAGAGGGCCTCACTAGGTAGCTGAAGCTGGCCGCAAACCTGGATCCTCCAGTCTCAGCCTCCCAAGTACTGGGATTATAAGCTTGTGCCACCACACCCGGCTGGGGCATTCTAATTCTGAGCTCCACCCCCAGCCCGATTTTTTATTCTTTATTTTGAGATAGGGTCTCACTGAAGTTGCGGAGGGCCTCACAAGTTGCTGAGGCTGGCCTCGAACCTGTGATCCTCCTGTCTCAGCCTTCCAAGTACCGGGATTACAAGCGTGCGCCACCACGCCCAACTATGAGTTTTTAATTCACTGGAAGATATGAAAGCACTGATTTAAATGTTGATCTTTAAAGAAGATAACCTTTCTAAAATGTATCATATTTCAAGTTCCTCTTTTAGGAAGTACTGTACAGGGAAAACACCAGACTGGGAACAAGGAATTATGGGTTCTATCTACCCATGGCAACTTAAAAGGGGGTGGGGGGCAACATGGCCATTTAAAAAAATCACACCTCAACTCTCAATATATAAAAGCTAGGAAATCCCAGCATTTGAGAGGCTGAGACTGGAGGATCTGGGTTCGCGGCCAGCCTCAGCTACCTAGTGAGGCACTCCGCAACTTAGTGAGACCCTGTTTCAAAATAAAGAATAAAAAATAGGGCTGGGGGTATAGCTCGGAGGTAGAATGCCCCTGAGTTCAATCCCCAGTACTGCAAAAAAAAAAAAAAAAAAAAAAAAAAAGCTAGGAGAAAGCAACTGGCATGCAATTCACTTTAGGAACAGCTGCTCTGGCTAAAGGAAGTGGCCAAGAGTGCCATCTGCTTGAACTCCATCCACCCAGGGCCCTTGCATAACCCTAGGTCTCTGAGAAGAGTTTGGAAGCTCCTGGCTTTGGAAATCTTCTAGTTCTGGGAAGGTAACTGATTTGTCAGGATAATTTGAGGGCCCGATGACGCCAATCCAGAGTAATGGTCAACATTTATTAAGCACCTACCATTATCAATCTCATTTTCAGATATAAAGATGTGGCTTGGAGAAGCTCAGTGGGCTGCCAAAAAAGCTACGTAGCCACAGGATACAGAGGCAGGCTGAGCTTGCCTGCTGCCTCCCGAGCCTACGCATTAGCCTTGAGTAGCCCACCCAACTTCTCTCAGCTCCTTCAGAGTTGTTTTGGCAGCTCAGGGAGGTAGAATGCATGAAATGCCAATGGGTTGTCCTGGCTAATAGAAGATGTGAAGGAATATCCATTTCTTTGCCCTTCACCAGGCAGCTTAAAGTCATTATGGAGCCGCTGGGACTTCTCTGTTCGGCATCATATGGTCCAGGTGTCTGCAGCCCTACCTGAGGCATCCATCCTTGGAGACTCGTTCTTGGTATACAAAAATAAGTTAAAAATCTCCATCTTACAGGGCCATCTATGCCCACTGAGGGATCAGAGCAAATCCTTCTCACAACTATCTAATCTGGAAGTAAAATCTTGTCTTTCTCTGAATGCCCAGGGAGGATAAACAGCAGAAGCAGAATGACTCAACTTCCTTAATAAGATACTGGTTGAAAACCAGTGTTACCCTGCGCTTCCTCTTCTCAGCCTTCAGCTTGCCTGGCTATCAGGACGCACTGGGCAAGCTTCTGCCTATCAAAGACGAGGGGCTGTGCAGGAAGGGGAACCAAGGGGGAGTGCCAGGCAGAGCGCGCTGGCCTGGCAAAAATGCCATCTGGCTCGGCGGATCTACAGGTCCCCATACACTCTCAGCCTTGGCTCCCCTTTAGGCCCTGGCCCTGCCTGCCTTTCCCGAACCCCTGCCTTGGCCTCTTTCTAGCCAGAATGATCCCTTCACTCGCCTGAGCAGGGCAGTCTTGGGCGTCTCTGGTTCCCTCCCTTGGCTCCCCTTGTTCCTCTCACAGATTCCAGAATGTCTTCTTACCTCCTCCTTTACAATGTCTGGCCAACTCCAACCTGTCCTTTTGGTCCCATTC
The DNA here is from genome assembly GCA_004027655.1 of Graphiurus murinus. Taxonomy (NCBI): domain Eukaryota; kingdom Metazoa; phylum Chordata; class Mammalia; order Rodentia; family Gliridae; genus Graphiurus; species Graphiurus murinus. The sequence goes on along the minus strand of PVLC010043122.1, from coordinate 4,344 downwards.
CCTGGATGAAGCATTTACTTTTTTTTTTTTTTGTACTGTGGATTGAACTCAGGGGCATTCTACCTCCCAGCTACATTCCTAGCCCTATTTTTATTCTGTATTTTGAAACAAGGTCTCACTAAGTTGCAGAGGGCCTAAGTAGCTGAGGCTGGCTGCAAACCCGGATCCTCTAGTCTCAGCCTCCCAAGTACTGGTAAAGCACTTTCTGATGTCTCCTGCATTCACTCAGCAAGTACTCACTAATCTCTCTAAGTGCCAGGGAATGCAACAGCCACCGCCACTCACAAATATCTGTGCTTTCTCTGCATTACTGATGTGCCTCACAACAACTTTGCAAGATTGGTATCATCATTCCCACTTTACAGGTGAAGAAATTATGTTTCAGAGAGGTAAGACACTTGATGAAACAAATGAGGCTTGATTTACAAAACTAGAGCTTCTAACATAGGACTAGGTCTCAAACCAGGATACTCGGGGTCCATTTCCCTGGAGCCAAGGATACCAGTTATTTTCTAGAATAAAAGCTTGTTGACAAAGGTACAATAATAAGAAGAGAAGGTTCTCAAGGGTTGCTAGTGGGCAGAGAGTAATAAGATCCTTGCCTTTTGGGGAGATTTACATATGAAAATGTTTAAATTTCATCAAAAAAATCGTACTTAAAGTATGTATGTGAAAATTTAAGACTAACTACTAAAAAAATAGAAATATAATTGAGAACTCCTAAACCCAAAGTGTAAAGAAGGAAAAATAGAAAACTTTATTATTCTAACAGAATGAAAGGAAAGGAGGGGAAAAGGAAGTAACAAGATGTAAATATAAACTGAAAATGCAAGTTAAGGTGGTAGAAATTAGTCAAAACATTAATATAGAATTAATCATAGCACACATAAATAGACTAAAGACAATCAGCTAAGATTTAAAAGACATAGCTAGCCGGGCGTGGTGGCGCATGCTTGTAATCCCAGCTTTTGGGAGGCTGAGACTGGAGGATCCAGGTTCGCAGTCAGCCTCAGCTACCTAGTGAGGCACTCTGCAACTTAGTGAGACCCTGTTTCAAAATAAAGAATAAAACAGGGCTGGGGGTATAGCTTGAAGGTAGAATGCCCCTGAGTTCAATCCCCGGTACCAAAAAAAAAAAAAAAGATGTAGCTAGCCGGGTGTGGTGGTGCACGCTTGTAATCCCAGGATGTAGGAGGCTGAGACAGGAGGATCACAGGTTCGAGGACAGTCTCAGCAAGTAGTGAGACTCACCAACCTAATGAGACCCTGTTTCAGAATAAGAAATAAAATTGGGCTGAGGGTGTAGCTTGAAGGTAGAATGCCTCTGGGTTCAATCCCTAGTAACACACACACACACACACACACACACACACACACACACGATGTAGCTAGAAGAATTGAAAATAAGGGGATGAAAAGAGATATGCTTGGCTATTACTGACCCAAGACATGTAATATTCACATCAGACAGCACGCTGATGACACAAAGACCCAACACAATCATTTATAGGCACCCAATAAAGTGCCTAAACATCAATGACTGGAGGCAGGGCATGGCTTTTGGTGAGTAAGGTCTAGCTGGTGTCCTGTCTCGGTGTCCTGTCTCGCTGCAGGGCTGCAGCCCAGAGCAGGGCCCCATGCTGGGCCCTGGGAGAGCAGTGAGGAAGACTCTGCAGTTCCTGGAGGAGCTTGTGACCTCCTGGGGTCAGAGACAAGGAGTCAGAAAAGCACGTATGATAGAGGAGTGCAGAGACAGAGACAGACAGACACAGCGGGTGCAACGGGACGCAGCCCAGTGGGGGAGTCAGGAAAGGTTCTAAAGGAGGCGATGTCTGGGCTGAGTCTCGAGGGCTGAGCAAGTATTGCCGGGAAGCTGGGGGTGGCAGCACACGCCTGTAATCCCAGTACTTGGGAAGCTGAGACAGGAGGATCGTAGGTTCAAGGACAGCCTCAGCAACTTGGTATTGTTTCAAAATAAAATAAAATAAAATATAAATAAATAAAATGGGCTGGGGAAGAAGCTCAGAGGTAGAATCCTCTAGGTTCAATCCCCAGTAACACGCACACAGAATTGCCCAAGAATAAGGAGAGGGTATTTCAGGTGGGGGGCATGGCAGAAGGTAAGGCCCAGAGGTGAGTCCCAGCAGAGGAGTCACAGATGCCTTGACGCTGCTGCAGGAGATGACGGCTGTAGGTGAAGTTCAGGTGTTAGGTCATGAAAATGCAGAAGAGCAAGGGGACTAAAATTCTGCATTCCTTTACACTCTTGGGGGCAGAGTTCAGGATGGAGGAGCCCAGGGTGGGGTAGATGGTACAGAACCTCCCAGGCCAGCCTGGCATGATGGCATCACTAGCTACAGGGCTCAGGAAGGCTTGCTTAATTCTTCTCCTTGGGTGGGAGAGAGTGGGCAAGGGATCCCTGGGAGACAGGAAGGGGCCTCCTTGTGGTCCACGCTAGGGCACTCTCAGGGAAACTCAGCTGGAGGCAACTTAGAACCTGCTCCCTGACCAGTGTGAAGCCTGCTTCCCAGGAGAGCGATTTCTGCATATGCATTTCCCATTAAGGAGGATATGAAATGTGACGGTTCATCCATCATTAAAATCTTATTGATCAATTATTAAAAAAAAAAAAAAAAAACCTGACATGCCCACAAAATCTAGTCTGACTGCCAATTCCACAGGTCAGACTGCAGAGCAAATAGGATTTATGACTGTCCTCCAGCTCTCACTGCTTGCCCGGCTGCCCACACGGCCCCTTCCATCTGAAGCTATCGGTACAGGTCTTACGGCTTCCAGCTTCTCCCTGACCTCCGTCCATCTCTGAGCTCATCCTAAAACACCATGTCCTGTAGACAACCTCAACTCAAAGACATCTGTTGGCTCAGCATTGCTTATGGGCCCGGCCCCAACTCTGTGGTCTATAATTTATCTGACCACTGTTTCCCTAAACACAGGGTTTGGCTCTGGCCAGTCTGATCTCTCCACAACCCCGAGCTACTCAGAGGGTCTCAGGGCGGCCACCTGGCACTTCCTGCTTCTCCTTCCTTGCCGATGCTCAGACTGTCCACCTCCAGGAAGCCCCTCCCAACAGCTCAGCCTCCTCTTCTGAAGGCCAAGAGCAGGGTCTAGTCTCCTTCTTCTCACCCCCACCGTGGCCCTTAGTCACCCTCTCACTCCCTTTTACTCGTGAAATAAAAGAACACAGCTGGAAGATATTAGAGCATTGTACCAAGAGATGATGGCTACTTTTTGTGCGCATAGCTCATAGAACTGCAATCTAGAAATGGAACAAATAGAAATACAGAAAAAGATACATAATCAGAGTTTAGAGCATTTGTGTAATAATAATAATAATAATAATAAAAAACCTGAAGCCAGGTGTGGTGGCACATGCTTGTAATCCCAGCATTTGGGAGGCTGAGACCGGAGGACCTGGGTTCACGGGCAGCCTCAGCTACCTAGTGAGGCACTCTGCAACTTAGTGAGACCCGGTTTCAAAATAAAGAATAAAAAATAGGGCTGGGGGTATAGCTCAAAGGTAGAATGCCCTTGAGTTCAATCCCCAGTACTGAAAATAAATAAATAAATAAGTAAATAAATAAAAAAAATAAAAAACCTGGAACAAAAATGTCTAATTGTAGGGGAAAGATAATCATTAAATAAAGCATTGCACATCCATTAAATGCTTATAAATAATTTTAACAATGCGAAGAAATGCTTATAGGATACAATGTTAACAGAAAGAGAAAAAAAATCTATCTAAAGTATGACCCCAGGTAGCACAAGTCTATATAGTATGTATGTATGTATTTATTTATTTACTGCAGTATTGGGGATTGAACCCAGGGGCATTCTACCTTTGAGCTACATCCCTACCCCTATTTTATTTTGAAACAGGGTCTCACTAAGTTATTGAGGCTGGCCGTGAATCTTTGATCCTCTTATCTCTGCCACCCAAGTATGCACTACCACACCTGGCTGTATATTAACATTTATAAAAACACAAGACACCTAGCCAGGCGTAGTGGTGGACACTTGTAATCCCAGGACTTGGGAGGCTGAGACCGGAGGATCCAGGTTCCTGGCCAGCCTCAGCTACCTAGTGAGGCACTCCGCAACTTAGTGAGACCGTTTCAAAATAAAGAAAAAATAGAACTGGCTGGGCGTGGTGGCTCACGCTTGTAATCCCAGCATTCGGGAGGCTGAGGCTGGAGGATCCGGGTTCGCGGCCAGCCTCAGCTACCTAGTGAGGCACTCTGCAACTTGGTGAGACTCGGTTTCAAATTAAAGAATAAAAAATAGGGCTGGGGGTGTAGCTCTGAGGTAGAATGCCCCTGAGTTCAA
>PVLC010043121.1:0-12674 GCA_004027655.1 Graphiurus murinus | reverse complement strand
TTTGCAAAAAGTTATATAATAGTTGCATAAAGTTTTCTTAGAGAAAATTTAAACAGAGTACAAATTAAAAGTGAATTTTTTAACAAAAGCAACCCCATTTTTTAAAAGTACACATACAGCACATTTGCCTAAACAATAAAATAAATGTAACTAAACTATTTGATATTTATCAGATATGCAATGTTCACTTTCCATATTGGGAGTGTCTATTGTTATATACAGAATCCCCACAAAACATCATCACAAACCAGAAAGTGTTTTGGCCCCTCTGATTCTTGGAGGAGTACAAAACTCTGTGGTTATAAAATGCTACAAATATACAAAATCCATTCCCACTTGTGGTTGTCTATGGAAATTCACTGAAGAAGAGAGAAGAAAAAATTACTTGACTTTTCCTTTACCATGGTAGGTCATAGAAAATGAAAGATTTTGAAAAATGAAAGAGTCTTTGAAAAGCATATATATATTTGTGGCTCAAAAGTGTACTTCACAGATGTTTTAGCTATGATTACATATAGACCCCGTTCTTATTATAGTCGGGGGAAAATCAGTGATGCTCAGAAATTTAAATTAAAAAAATTGCAACTTAAATGATTTGAAACATTTTGAATATTTTCTACTTAGAGATTCTGGAGACAAGCTCCTAAAACCTTGTGTTTACAATACCTAACTTTCTTGAGTATTTTATCTCTAAAAGAGAATGGAAAGTAAGTTGACTTTCTTAAGTGTAAGGTTTTGTTAAACCTGTATTTCATTTTCTATGTACTAGGCTCTATTACGCTTCTGATTCGTCTATCAAGGTTAATAATCCCTTAGCTTGTGACAAATAAAGGTGATTTTCTAGTCTTAGTTGCATAGGTAATGGCAACGCTTGCACACATGAGTGGGTCCTGACCAGAGACAGAAACACAAGGCAATTCTTTATACCTTCAGTCATTTCATTTTTTTTTTTTTTCCTGCAAGTCTTACTTTGATGGGTCAAGAGAGGGAACTGTAGAGTCTGGCTTACCAGTCTAGAGAGGTGATTTATTTTTATGAAAAGGAGGGAAGTGTAAGTACATTATGGGCAACCAGATACCACAGCACACTACTTGTCTCATTTATACACTCTCTGTACCTATATTTTCCTCTGACACAGTATAAGAAGCACACTTCAGGGAAAATTTCAAGGCAAATTATTTCCAGAAATGTAGTGGCAAAAAGGGAAATGCTGTATTCCTTCAGCACCATATCTTTTAATGGGATAGTTCCCAGCTGCTTCACCTAACTGCCTGTGTGAGTCAGAGATTGTACCCAGTCGGTGGATATTTATCTTGGTGTAATATTGCCTCTCTTTTTTTCTTTGCTTTCCCTAACCTTGCTGAGACAGAAGGCCCCTTAATATTGAGGGTCATGTGAGTTTTTTGGGTTTTGATTGTTTTTTTTTTAATTTTTTTTTTTTTATTTTTTCAATAGAGTATTCCATTCATGAAAGAAAAGCTCCTGGCAAACCAGTATGTTACCCATGGGTTGAAAGCTTTTGCTGTCCACTTACTGATTACAATCTTGACTTGTGGCTTCTCATTTAGTCTAGCTTTACTACAGTAGCCAAGAAAATCTGCAATATGTATCCACTGATGCACCCCATTGGTTTACAAAAAAAAGGAAAAACTTAACTATAATGAGAAATTATAAACTTCCAGGTATTGGACACATGTTTATTATATAAGTGTTCGCCTTTAATTATCATATCAACCATTATGCAGAACCTTGTATTTGGGAGGATGACACAAATTCAAGTTACTTAATAAAGATCTCAGATTTGGAGGTGGGATTCTACCATGTGGATCTACTGAGTCTAACTTGTGTCTGGTCACCCCTTTTAAAAAGTTATCTGACTACAGTACTTAGTTCTGACACAGATTCCTGAATCCTATTCTTAGAGAAAGAGTTGTCAGATAGTTCATCTTTTCCCAAGATAAAGATCTAAAGTGTAACCTATTTGTAGACAAGAGGAGCAGCTTCACTTTAATACTGTGTCTTAGCCTCTATAATTTGATAAACATTTTTAAAATCATTTTTAGACTATTATTGGTGCATCATAGTCTCACATAATGTATTTCATAGTGATGTTGACATACATGCACACAGTACTTGGTGAGTGTCCCCACAGCTCCCTCCCCATTCTCCCCTCCTTCCTTATACAGGGTACTGAGATTGATGTTGATATTCTCACATATGTTCATAACTTCAATGGAAGTAATTCCTTCATTGATCCTCTCCCCTACCCACCCTCCATATCATCTCCATGGGTCCACTGAAGTTTCTCCTCCATTTTCTGATGTTCCTCTGGTATCCCTATTATTCCCTAGCTTCTGCATATGAAAGAAAACATATGACCCTTCACTTTCGGTACCTGGCTAATCTCACTTAGCATAATGTTCTCTAGGTCCATCCATTTTCCTGAAAATGACATCATTTTGTTTTTCTTGATTGCTGAGCAGAATTCTATTGTGTGTATATCCAAAAATTTAGTAATCCATTCACCTGTTGATGGATACCTAGGCTGGTTCCATAATTTGGTTATTGTGAATTATGCTGCTGTAAATATAGATATGCATATATTACTATGATTTTCTAATTTCAATCCCTCTGGAAAGATACCCAGGAGTGGTAGAGCTGCATCATATGGTGGATCCATTCCCAATTTTCTGAGGAATCTCCACACTGATCTCCGTAGAGGCTGCAGTAATTTTCAACCCCATCATCAGTGTAGAAGAGTTCCTATTTCCCCAAATCCTCACCAGCATTTGTTGTTGTTTGACTTCTTGATGATTGCCATTTTGAGTGGGGTTAGTTGGAATCAGTGTACTTTTGATTTGTATCTTCATAATTGCTAATTATGTTAAACATTTTTTCATATTTATTGGTCATTTGTTCCTCTTCTTTTCTGAAGTGTCTTAATTTAATTCTCCATTTCTTGATTGAGTTTTTTTTTTTTTTTTTTAGCGTTAAGTCTTTTAAGTACTTTGTATATTCTAGATTTTAGTCCTCTAACGGAGAAATAGTTGGCAAAGATCTTCTCTCATTTTGTATTCTCTCTCTCTTTAGACTCTTGATGCTTTTCTTTGATGAATAGAAGCTTTTTAGTTTAATGCAATTCCATTTATTAATTCTTATTTTAATTTCCTGAGCTTTGGGGGGGTCTTGTTGAGGAAGTTTCTACCTGTGCCTACATGTTGGAGTGTTGGACCTATGCCCTTCTCTAGTAAATTGAAAGCCATTTTTTTTTTTCAAATAAAATAGGTATATTTACTTTCCATTTAAAAACCTACAAACTGTGGATGATTTTTTTGCTCTTGGAAAGGAGGAAATAGTTTCTCTGACCAAGAACTTGGTCTTTTGCTGGAAGAGATGAGAACAGTATATTTAGATATAAATCTCAAATTATACTTTATTTTTTCTACTTATAGAGCAGAGTTGGTAACCATAGTACTCAGGTAGTCCTAATGTTACTAGTTTGAGACCACATTTTGAGTAGAAAGGTTTGAGGCCAGTTATTTTTTAATTGTGATCCCAGATAAACAATATCAACATCTCCAGGGAACTTGTTTGAAAAAGCATGCTCTCAGGATTTTTCCCAGTATCAGACATTCTGACCCTGATGCCCACTAAAGTTTAAGGAGTTGCTGCTGCAGACCACTTTTTTTTTCTCTACAATCTTGTTTTAGTTGAAGTGTACATCAGATCTACTTCAGACTATCCGAAGGGCTTTCTAACTAATCTTTCTCCCTCAATTCTCATTTTCTACAAGCCACCTACCGTATTGCCGCAACAATTATTAAATTGAAAATTGGAAGAGTATTCCTCCCTTAATGCCATTAAGTCTTTCTAATGCCCCCTCGCCTTTCCAAATAATGTCAAAAAATTTTAACCTAGTACCTATCTAGTAATTACAATACATCCTAAAGATGTGAAAATAGGAAATGATGACTCAGGATAAATTTTTCAACTAGAATATTAGGTATGGATGTAAAAAGTTGCTCTATGTTACATAATTCATGCAGAAGAAAGAGGATGACTCAAAGAAGTCAATGTTTTTATGTTTCTCTTTACTTGTAAAGAAAGACTGAGACAAAATATAAGAGCAAATCTGAGTAATGCTCAAATAAGCTTTGTTTGTGTATTGTTTTTTTTCAGGAAAATTATAAAGTTATGATAATACTTGTGTTTTTTCAAATATCTAATTTAAATCTCACCTTGTAATTGAAGAATTTCTAGCCTCTAAGTTAATTTTTGTAAGAAATTCTAGAACAGGGAGAGAAAAATTTGGGTGAAATTTGAAAAGTTTGGAAAGTTACAAGTATCTGTAATTTATTTCTTTCCATACCAATTTTTTATATAAAAGATATTAAATATAGTTGGTGTACTTTTTTCCAATCATAGTGCCACTATTTGGCATTTTTGTGAAAGGAATGATGTTCAAAAACATTTTCCACACCCTCTAATTTTGTTTCCCAAGACCTGTTTTTAGGTTAGGTGGATGAACTCACTCATGAGGTTTCCTCCAAAAGTGCTGATTGTGATATTTTCCTTTGGAAAACTGAGTCTATAGGTGTGGTTATAATCAGTGTTGTTTAAAGAGGGATTTTAAGGACTTCTGTAATGAATAACACATAATTATTTGAGTTTTGAACTTACTATATTAAAAGCGCTTTTCTTTCATTTGAAAATTTTTAGTTTGCTTTGTATTTGTTTGCTTTGTTTTTATTTTGTTTAAGGATGTTATAAAGTAATATAAGACTAAAGTTAAATTAATTCCAAATAATTTAGAAATGAAAAATGAAGAAAGCTTTTTCCAGAATAACCAAATTATGTAGTCTTATAAAAGTTTGCACCAAGGTTTAAATAAAGTTTTGCTGAAAGATATTGGCATTGGTGATGGTGGCCATTAGGTTAGATTAAGTTGATGCAAACACTCTACAAAATATATTGTAGTGAGATATAAAAAAGAAAGATGTGCTTGTCCATATTATCTCCTTTCAGTAACTCTAAGGAATTGACTTAAAAAGGTGGGCCCTTTCTTAAAGTCCACACATTCGCGAATCTTAATTATCAAGAAAACGAATATGAAGACAAGCAGATAGGTTTCTGGGTTACAACTTTATATGTCACTTATTTCTGGGCTTCAGTATCGTGAATAATTTAATGAAGTGTATTATCACTGAAGATGTTTTCAACCTTGAAATATTCTGAATTGTTATATAAGCAATTGAGTGTGTTTGCTTTTGTTTCATGATAAAGGTTGGCTCCATGAAGTTTTCTTCACCTGCCATATACTGCTATTGCTTCAGATACACCAGAGCTCAATTAATTTTAACTGACATTATATATCTATCCATATTTTAAAATATTTTTTAAATAACAATATTGATGGCCAGGCATGGTGGCACATGCCTGTAATCCCTGTACTTGGGAGGTTGAGACAGGAGGATCCCAGGTTCAAGGACAGCCTCAGCAAGTAGTGAGACTCATCAACTTAGTGAGACTATGTTTACAAATAAGAAATAAAATCAGACTGGAAATGTAGCTCAAAGGTAGAATGCCTCTGGGTTCAATCTCCAGTACCACACACACACACACAAAAATTGAATACAATTTCATATTGCATTCAGTTGGCATCATTTATGTTGACTTCATTCAGTTCTATCAATAAGATCATTTCATTACACTTCTCACATGTCGCTTTTTTAACAATGAACATCTTTATATTAAAACACATCTGAAAGGTTCTACATAGATGTTCATACAATTTTATTTTTAAAAAGTAAGAATAAAAGGAAAGTATATAGAAGCCAGACTAGTCATTTTTACTAGATTAGTTTTTAGATTAATTTTTAACTTTTGTGCACTAAGGTTATTCATTCTGTCTTATGTAGCTTTCTATCTAATCAGATTAGGAGACATACTAATGCATAATATAAGGATTAGATGACCACATAGATATTTGAAGTGATGTTATCCATGTCTAATGTGAATCTATCTATATATTCTTTATAAATAATTAATGATACATCTATTACTTATGTAATACAATATGCAAACAGCTAATTTCTCTTTCATATTTTTTTCTAGTTCCCCAACTTTCAAGGTGAGTAAAGTTATTGATTTAAATAATAATTGCCCTATAAGAATGTATAATTTATATTCCCATCTAAAAAATTATGCATTCTGATAGCAGACAATTGACCAATAGCTTTGTATTCAAAAGACATTTTGGTGACTAAAATTAAAATGGAAAGACTAAAAAAAAAAAACAAAAAGAATCCTGGACTTTTAACACATGCTATAAATGTTCATTAAAAACATTTTCTTGATTAAAATTTTTAAAAATCTGATTTCAATTATAACATTGTAAGTAGAAAAGGCTTCGCTTACTTATTATTGTTTTTGTTTTTGTTGTTTAAATGTATATCAAGAATGAATAAACTCAAATTTCACAAATGATCCCAAAAGTCATTGTTCCTAGAGATCACAAGGAAGTTATGTTAGGACCAGAGGCAGTGTATATCAGTAGGCTAGGCCGAGGGAACCATAATAGATAAGATTTGACATAGGTTCCCTACATAGTACAACACTGCACAGCATTTTGGTTCCTTGAATTTTGTGAAATTCAGAAGATGGATGAGAAGAGATTCAAGTTTTACAAATAGTAGGCAATGTTGTGAAGGCCATGTTGAAAGGGTCAAGAGGCCTTAATTCTAGAATAAGATCTCCTCCCACTGAATCTTTATCCTGATGATGTAGTTAATCCGTAGCTAATCTGTTCCCTGTGTCCTTCTCCATAAATATGGGAATGGCAAAAGTATTTCTTTTCATTTCATATAAATAAAGGGTCAAATAAATAGTATATTTTAAATTGCTTTTTAAAGTGTCAATTTGAAGTCAGGCATGTTGGTGCACACTTGTAATCCCAGTGCTTGGGTGGCTAAGAGGATCCCAAGGTCAAGTCCAACAGTGCACAGTACTTTAGTGAGACTGCTTCAAAACAAAACAAACAAACAAAAATAATCGGGTGTAGTAGTGCATACTTGTAATCCCAGTACTTGGAAAGCTGAGATAGGAAGATCACAGGTTCGTGGCCAGCCTCAACAATTTGTGAGGCCCTCAGCAACTGAGTGAGACCCTGCTTCAAAAAAAGAATAAAAATTTGGGCTAGGGGTGAAGCTCAGAGGTAGAATGCCCCTGGGCTCAATTCTAAGTACTACAAAAAAATAAGCAGAGCTAGCAAGATGGTGGTGTAGTTCAGTGGTAGAAAGCCTCTGGATTAAATCCTCAATATTACAAAGAAAAACAAAAAGCAAAACAAAACATTAAATTCATTTAAAAATAAAAATATTGAATTGTTTGCAATTATGCAATATTGTTGTTGATAGTTAAGTAAAAATAATACAGATTAGAAATTTAACAAGTGCTAGCCACAGTACTAAATCCTTGAATATGTTACCTAATCTAAAGTTAACTATAAAATATTGACTATCTGCTTTTTAGCTTCATTTCCCTAGTAAGAAAAAGTCTTGTTCATCTCCTACAAATTATCAAGAAGTAGAGACAGGTAGCATGGTGACACACATCTGTAATCCCAGTAATTGGGAGTCTAAGACAAGAGGATTGTAGGTTCAAGGACAGCCTCAGCAATGTAATAAGAACATCAGCAACATGGTGAGACCTTGTTTCAAAATAAAATAATAAATAGTGCTCTGAGTGTAACTCAGAGGTAGAATACACCTGGATGCAATCCCCAGTACAAAAGAAGAAGAAATAGGAGGAGGAAGAGGAAGAAAAGGAGACAGAATTAAAATCCAAGACTGATGACACCCTAACTTGTTTTTTGAACACCATATTATTTATCTTGCATTTCAAAATGCATGCTCAAAATTTTATTAGTGGTAGGAGTTAGAATTCAGATTCAGTCTATGAGTCTCTATATTTCTGCTTCAATTTGATCAAAACTGTCATTATATTTCTATCAAATGAGAAAATTCTTTGAAGCCTAAACATGTCCATGTAACTTTGATTTTACACAAGAAATAGAGCATCTCAAACATGTGTAAACTCTCAAAAAAACATTTTGGAATTTAATGTTAAAGCATTTTCTTCAATACTATAACCATTTTAATAGAAAACAGAGGATTCTATGGGGTGTGGTGAGCTGGGGGATATATGCCTATACATTTTTTTTTTTTTATCTTACAGTAGTCTGAACTAACCTTTGTTAAAAATATATATATATATAGATGTCTGGTGTTTTCCTAATTTATTTATGGGAAAAATTATTAACTAAAAACAAAATATGCCCATAGACATGTTTGTACATGAAGTATTATGTTAAATTAGTGGTTGACAGAATACCTTGAATTCCTTTATTAATATCATGTGTGTGTGTATAATTTTCCAATCATCAATTATCATTATCAACAATATTATCTGGCTTTACAAATTATTTTTCTCCTGAAATTTCCATTAAATCCACGCCTACTTGACAGATTAAAATAAAGTAAAATTATCTTCCAAATCTTTTCACCTAAATTATCATCAATTTGATGGAAACGTTCCTACCCTAACACCCTGACATATATGAAATACTCCTATTACCTTCCAACTAGCAAATCAGCATGTAATATAAAAAGCCAATGATAGAAAATGGATCTAGGAAGAAAGAGTTGTATTTGTTTTGAAACCTAAAGCATAGGTTATCATGCCTAAATTCAGGAAACATTTTGTGTATGAGTTTTGGCTGAAAGAAAATGTTGAGAAGATATACCAACAGAGATATGACATGAAAGTTTTGCCCATGAAATGTAGGCAATAAAAACAAAAACTGAAAAATACTACAAATATTTTTCAAGATTTAACCCAGGTGATAAAAAAAGATTGGACCCAGGTGATAGGAATTGTTCATAATCTAATATCAGGTACCGTATAATGGAATTGTGTTGCACTCATATGAGAATATCATATCATGCATTTACATAAAAATACCAGTTGATCATTAGTATAAGAAACTGGATTGTAGTAGCCTGCCCATGAAAGGGTTGATTTTCCTCATCTAACCAGAAACTTAGAGTAGGCAGTGGCTGGCACCATTTCAGTGGTTTGGAATATCCAGGCTAAGACTCTTTGATTGTTTCAGTCTTCTCATCATGGTCCCCAGACAGAAGCTCCAGTTGTATCCATCCCTGTGTAGGCACAGGGATTAGAATGAAACAAGAACAATAGCCTCTGCTTCCCAAGTGAGTCAGATGTCTCCAAAGTGCTTCCTTTGACACCTCATCTAGGGGTTTCTGCTTCTACTTCATTGGTTCTCTCATCTCAAAGGGGCTGAACTATGGAGTTTTACACTGAAAAATTTATATCAGCCACATATATGGATTTTATTACTAATGACAAAGATGGAAATATGTGTGGGAGAGACAAACGGGAATTTCTGTCACTGTGCCCTCATGAAACTTGCTTTACAACCAATAGAGTGAGAATAATTATATAACTAAAAAGTTGTGTTTATTATTAAATTATGGGCTGGTAATGATAGCATGAGTTTAATTACTAGACAGGAATTCTGAGATTTAAAGTTGGTATTTTCCATCAGTCCATTAAAACACATTATAAAGAACAAAAATGGAAATTCACTTAGCCAGTTAAACCAAATGATTACAAGCACGAGTTTCCAGTTTTCATCAAAGAATTTTAACGCTACTTACACTTACTCTTTTACTAGTTAGCTTTTAGAGAAATGGACCAGCCACAAAGAAAAAAAATCGTTCCAGAAAATACACTGAGAATCAAATCAGTAAAAGTATATCCTAAGTTTAAATGGAACTCAAACTTACAGTCTTCAATTTGCTTCTTCGTATTTTGTTTTCAAAAGTGAAATGTCAAAGTTGAACATATTAATAAATAACAAATATCAGAAAATATGCTTTTAAATGGTTTTACCCCAGAAACTTTAATGTATTTCTCAACTTCATATATATATGTATATATATATATGTGTATATATATATATATATATATATTTTTGGTGGGGGGCTGTAAATGGTGTAACAGTTTATAGACATAAGGGGATGAGTCAGGCTATTCAATGAGATGTATATATTTGAAGGCTGACTGAGTGATACATTTGCAAAATTTAGTTGCTAAATATGTTTTCTGCTTCTTAAAATATTCAGTAGAGATGTAAAGGCTTAATATAATTGCAGGATGAATGCAAATTAGTCTGTTCTGTGCTTAGAAGTGACTAAGAAATTAACAAAGTATTATTTCTTTTGGAAATCCCAGATGAGTTCATAAGGAGAAACTTAATTTAATGTTCCAAAAAATGTGCTGTTTACATTTTGCATCTCATTAAGTGCCAGCACACTTTTTATTCAGTAAATATGACTGCATAAATTTTCTTATATTTTACAGATGACATATGGCCTAGCATGTGTTCCATCCTGGCATTTGATCTAAATTCCTGATTGCAATGAGCATGCATGTATGTACTTGCATGCTAATGTATATGTACATCAAATACACGTAGTCATCCACACCATTCCTTCTTTTCTCATGCTGGGGGGAATAAGTTGGCTAATTATTAAAAACAAAGAACTAAAGAGTATGGAACTCTGTTTTCTTTCCATGGAATTGTTACATGGGAGTAAAGGGCTTTTCAAAAGATCTGAAGTAATTGTTGGAAATTCCTCATATCCAAAAATTCCAGGGTTGGACAGTCCTCTGAAGATTGTCTAGTGACTAAGCCCGTTATTCTAAGAAAACATCTTGATGCCCTGGCCTGGAGGGTTTATGAATAAAAAGAAAAGCAAAGGATCAAAATTCAGAGTGAAAATCACATTACTGCAGTCTTTACAAGCAGAAAAGGGATAGACAATCTGAAAATTAATTAGTTAATTTTTTAAGCTACAAAGAGTCAGTGAGCAACCAGATAACTGTATATCTGGGGAGACATGCACTTACAGGAAGGAATAGGACCTGAGTGAAAACCTTCTTACCTGAACCTACACACACCACCAGACTCCAGGTAAGTCTTATTAAAAGGTGTAGCCAAATCTCTGCTATTAATTGGTAAAGATCAAGTGCAGCTAAATTAAAGTAGGAAGCCTCTGCAGACAGGTATAAAGAGATTCATATGCTTTGCTTCCAAAAATACAACTGCATCATCGTAGGGAAAATCAGGGAGAAAACTGAGAAATTTGCAGTGCTGGCTCTGCTATGGTGGCTTACAAATATCATTGTTAAAACCCCAACCAGTTCCACTACCATCTTACCTACAAGAAAATCAAAAAACAAAAACAAACAAACAAACAAAAAACCCTAAATTTGCAGGGTAAGAACAGCAAAAAAGTACCACCTTAGGAGGACTGAAGCAAGCTGTTGCAACTGACTGGAAGATGCAACTGGGTAAAAAAGCAGTATGTCTGAGAAGGGCCAGAAATACAGGGTGTAACCCTCTCTAAAGTTTGAGAGAAGACAGGAGAAGCTGAGAAGGATATACTACTGAGACCCTGCATACAGCATCATTCTAAAACTATGACTTAATGGAATCTCAACTACATGATTACAAGTATCAAGAAAATAATAGTGGAGTACAATTAGGAGGGCTGCAGGAACTGTTCTTCTGGGGCACAATGCCAAGGAAAGACTCAAAGCCAACATGGGGAAAGCCTTTATCCAAAATGCTCTGTCTTCTGCTAGACAAAAACCAGGTATCACTCCAGGGCTTTGAAGCCAGTTGAGTGACAGCCTTATGTGTGTGACTGAGTCCAGCCATACCAACAAATTTCAGATTCAACTCTATTTCCTATTAGGAGTACATAACATAAACCCACACACTAAAGGCCTAGCAGAAGATTCTTTAAGAACAAAACATTTTTTATCTTAGTAAATATTCTCCTTTATAAGAGGTAAGGTTTTAATTTTAAAAAATGTATGTTTTCTCTCATCTTCAGAAGTTAGAAAGAAAATAGGACACCAAAAGGACTTTGGATAAATGGGGAGAGAGACCAGCAGAATAATAGAAGGGAATTGGAGGAAGTTGGGTGGGGAAAAAGGAGGCTCAAAGAAGGAAGCAGTTTAAATAGTGTTATGTCCATATATGAAAGTAGCATTACCAATCTTACTAATATGTATGAGCAGGGAAGGGTAGCAGGGTGGAATCGCAAGATAAACACATCCATTCCTATTTGCATGCGTGTCTATATCACTTTGAACCTCACTATGATGTATACTTACAATGCACCAATAAGGCAATAAAAATCAAGAGACAAAGAAATCATTAGAACAGCCTTAGATAAGGAATTATAAGATAGAATTTTTAAACTATAAACTAATATGTTAAAGGGTCTAATTGCAAAGTTAGGAAGCGTATAAGATTGTGTAAATAATTTCAGAAGAGTAATGGGTACTACTGTATATGAAAAAATTCAAATAAAAATACTAAAAATTAAAAGCATGGTACACATGCATTGGTCTGATAGTTTGGTTTCCATTCTTTTAGGTAGATACCCAGAAGTGGTATTGCTGGATCATATGGGAGGTTCATTTCCATTTGTCTGAGGATCCTCCATACTGTTTTCCAAAGTGGTTGCATTAATCTGCAATCCCACCAACAATGTATTAGGGTTCCCATTTCTCCA